>PVKS010012083.1:0-54817 GCA_004027875.1 Aplodontia rufa | reverse complement strand
ACAAAATCAGCGTAGGGCTCATTAGCTCCCTGTACTATCTTGGATAGTTGTCCTTGGAGATCTCCTGTGCCTTGTAAGGTTTTCCAGGCTCTTATAGCAGCTGCAGAAATTTGCAGATAAACTGCAGGAGGGTACATAATCTGGGCCGGAATATTATCATACTGACCCTGTCCTGTTAACATGTCTAAGTTCCATTGAGGATTACCGGCAGCCATGTTACGCCGCGCCATGTCCAAACACATCTCCTGAAAAGTGGTTTTCCATGTCAAATACTGATCACCACTGAGGGCAGCTCTAGCCAAATTCTCCCAGTCCCTAGGAATCAAATTTGATGCTGAAATCGTTTCCACCAATGATAAGGTAAAAGGAGCCTGTGGACCATAGGTCAAACAGGCTTCCTTTGTTTGCTTAACTAACTTAAAATCCAATGGTTGATGATATCTTTGATTCTGTGGGTCCTCAAAAACCAGGAAAAAGGAGGCACCACAAGCTCTCAATTCCTCCCATCCCTGACGATCCCTGTAACCCTGGCAATTATGCTTGCATTCTAGATTATAGTCAAGAGGTGGCGCTGTTGGTACAACAGGGTGAGGGGGAAGTCCGATGTGCATACTTTCTACCCTACGCACTAGTTCCTCATCTGAAAGTTCCTCTTCTGAGTCACTGGCTCCATCACTTGCCTGAGAGCACGATCTCTGCTCTTTCAGTTCCTCCAACATTAGCATTGCCCTCACTTATGGGAGATCAAAACTTTTCCTTATTAGATGTCAAACAATTTTTTATGAGAGCCCAGATGGCCATAGTGCCAGGGGGCAAGGTCGTGTTATCGTTAGCCCTCTGTAATTCCCTCCCTAACTGCTCCCATTGAGGGATATTTAACAGTCCTTCATCTAGAAACCAAGGGGCTACATTTTCTACTATTTGTAAAAACTTCCTTGCTGTGGAGGATTTCAAGGGTGTTCCAATAGCCTTTAGAAGAGACCTCAAAGGCCCCTCCATACTGATCCTAGATACCTCTGATCCCATAATTTATACCCTTCCTGGTATCCAGATTTTATACAGCTTATCAATGGCCACTTTCCACGTGCCTAGTTTCACTTTAATTTGGCCGCTTTCTGCGCACCCGATTTCAGTTAAACTGGACCGCTTTTCGCGTGCCCGGATAGTCACAATACCGCGAACGTCAAGTCTGCCTTTTCCTTTTAAATTATTAATAATTTACCTCCTTTTAATTACTTACCTTAATGTTAACCTTTGATTCCCGGGTTTCGGCACCACTTATCGCGTTCCCTCTGCCCGCAGGGAAGACGCTACACGCAGTTAGGTTGGGAGAGCTTTATTTGGTCGACCTTCTTCTTCCTCCTCCTCTCTCTTCCCTCCTCAGGGAAGTTACAGTCACATAGAAAAAAAACCTTTTTCCAACCAATCACATTGCTATAATGAGGCATGCGCATTCAGGAATCACGCGCTGGGCATGCAAGCTTTTGACCAATGAGAATTACTTCCTCATTTACGCCACTTGTTTGCGATAGGGCCAGACCGCACTGGCTCAGTGCCAGCCACCATCTTAAGCAGCCTATCTCCAGGGCTGGGGTCCCGGACACCCCAACAGAAACAAAGACCCAGAGTGGGCAGGCAAGACAGAATAGGTAGCCCCCATGTCCACAAGAAAATTAATGGACTTACCCACCATCTGGAACATTACCCTGGGCTTGGTGAGGGTGATGGGGCTCCTTGAGTCCAGGCTCCCTCAGTCTTCTGAGAATCCCAACAGCTCAAGGAAAAGGACCACCTGGCTGGCCACACTCCCATGTGGAGGTGCTGGGGTGGAGTCAGGCATAGGGCAGTCACCCTTCCAGTGCCCTGCTTGTTTGTAGTTGGGACATGGACTAGAGAGTGGCCATGGTTTTGGGCACTGATAGGTCCAATGACTTTCATGTCCACACTTGAAGCAAACCCCTGGTGGAGATAATTGCTGGTCCCTCTTTGAAGCTCTTTCTGGAGCCACTGCCTGCAGAGCAGCTACCAATGCTTGGGTTTGGAGTGCTACCTTTTTCTGTAAATGAGCCAGCTTGGCTAGTTTGGCTGATTCTTCTCAGATATTATAGACTTTGAAAGCCATGACTACCAGATCTTGGATAGGGGTCTGAGGTCCCTCCTTAGCTTTTTTGAGCTTTTTTCTAATATCAGGGGCCAACTGAGAAATGAAATGGGTTGCTAACACTGTAGCCCCAGAGGGGATTCAAGGTCCAGTTAATATATTTGGTAAGGGCCTCTGTAAGATGGTCAAGAAATAGAGCTGGATTCTCATCTGGATCCTGGATAATTTCCCTCAGTTTATCAAAATTAATCACTTGGGCTGGAGTGGTGGCTCAGCGGTTACGGTGCTTGCCTGGCCTGCATGAGTATGTGAGTTCAAACCCCAGCACTATGTACGTAACAATGTCTCGGAGAAATGAAAGCCACATGAAAAACTAAATAAAAATTGTTTCTCTCTCTCTCCTTCTCTCTCTCACTTTCCTCTCTCTTTTAAAAAAATTAATCACTGTATTGGAGACTGTCTGCAGGCCCACTATGAGATATTGAACCATACTAGCACAATTATGGCATCCCTGTTTGTCTTCCTGGTAGTTCCAATTGGGCTCATTTCATGGAACCACTGGTGCACCTGTTATAAGTCCATTAGGTGGACTTGATCAGCATGGTCTCATGCCACCTGCTCCATATGAGTTTGTTCATCTGAGGTAAGGGTAAAAGAAAGAATGACATAAATATCATGTCAGGTGAGGTCATAAACCTGAGACAGGTATCTAAATTCTTTAATGTAAGTAGAAGAGTCAACAGAGAAAGATCCCAGATGGATTTCAACCTTGGAAAGGTCCTAGAGTGAAAATGGGACATGGACTCCCACAATACCCTCTGTAGCAGCCAGTTCCCAGAGAGAACAAAGGAGTTCCAGGTTGGATGTTGAAAGGGCCTGCCAGGATCTAGTGTGAGTGCTGACAGGAGAGAAGGGGGGCCAGGAGGAGGAGCTTTGGCTTAAATAAGAAGGGGGAGGATGGGAGGCTGCAGCTGAGATCAGTTCTGGTGGGTCCTAAAATAAGGAGGAAGAAGAAGCTGGAAAACAATGGAGGGGAGGTTTTGGCCCATCCCTGGAGAGGAGTATTGGGCCATAGAGCAGGTGGTGCAAAGGGAAGGATGAGAGCACAGGTCCCAAAAGGCCTGAATATAAGGCATTTCTGACCATTTCCATGTCTGGTGACAGTAATTTCCCAAACCACTGAGGATTTGAAAGTCAAAAGTTCCTTCTGGCGGCCACTTTGAGCCATTATCTAAAGTGTACTGAGGCCAGGCCATAGTCCAATAAAAGATCAGCCTTTTACGGTGTAAGTCTTCAGAGAGTCCTAACTCAGTAAAATTAAGATATAGATAGCCCAAGGAGGTCTTGCGATCAGGAGAGGAATTAGCACTTCCCATGGCCTTTCAATATCACTCAGAGGCCAACAGGAACAGAAAAAGTGTCCCAAATTCTGGTCATGTTTGCCTGAGGAAAGGTCAGGCGGGTTCAGACTATGACATCTCTTCAGCCTGTGGGGACCTGGAATGGAATAGGTAGTACAACTCAGAGACTGGGGCATCTCTACAGTCTACTGGGGTCCCAAACGGAACAGGCAGGGATGTCTGAGGAGCACACAGGACTTAACAAACAGACCCCCAGAATAGAGAGTGATATTGGAAAGCCAAGGGAAAAGTAACAGAACTTCTGTCAGCCCAGATGAAGGGAAACAGAGTGGTGCAGAAGCTTTCTGGTTCATCTGTGGGGGAGGGTAGACCCCATGGGTGAGATCCAAAAGCCCTCCCTGGTTTCAGCACCAAGAGTAAAAATCAGAAAATGTGGGTTTAAATTCAGGCACAGGTGTTAGAAAAGGAGTCAGGCCTAAAAACAACTGAGTGAAACCTTTTTATTGGGATCTGCAGCTCCTGGGTCAGATTCACCTGCACCGCCAGAGTGAGGGAGGGCAGAGGAAGTGGCATATGGCTCCTGCTGGGCAGTGACTTTACAGTCTGGGCTGGGCATAGGAAGTCTGGGGGCCTTGTCCTTCGGGGATTGGTTGGTGACTCCATCAATCATGGGAGATTACAAGATGCCATTGGGGCTTGTCTGCCAGCGTCTCATTGTTGTTCCTTTCACACCCAAGATGCCTGATGCTCTGCCCCCCACCCAGCTGCCTGGAATCAACCTAACAATGTGAAATACAAAATCTTGCATAGTGTACTTAGGTAAATATTAACATTTTCAAATTTATTACATATTTGTACTCCTTTCTTCCTTATATTTATATCTAATATAAGAATAATTTAATTATTTCCATAAATATTATGAAACATTACATAAAACTCATTATGTAATTTTTGAAAATGTTTCACAATTTTGGATAATATAGTGAAAATTTATGTTTTTAAATATATAATGGTATACCCAACTTACTACCATTAGGTATATTTCTTTGATAGCCACATTCTTTCAATTTGAATAGGTTTTAAAGTTCTTTTAGATCAGCCATTTATCGGTTACATTTTGAGGGGACCTAATATTATAAAGAGCTATTCCAAATTTTCCTTATTTTGGTGTAAAAAATGTTATAATATCATAAACATATATAACATCACATTTTAGTAGATTTTACACCATTAATTTACTTTTGTGCTCTGATTTACTCTTTTTTTGATATGTATATTTTATTAGTGCATTATAGTTTTATATAATGTTGGGATTAGTTGTCACATATTCCTAGATGCACATAATTCGGCAATACAATTTGTTCAATACCCCTCAAATATCCCTATAAATCCTTCCTTCCATCCCCTGATCCCTTGCCTTTCTTCTAGGTCCTATATTGTTCCTTAAAAAACCCAAATACAGTGACATAATTCTTATAACTTTGAGGAACATTTTTTATATATATGGTTATAATATATACAGTGATATTTATAACTGCTTGGAATGTACCTTGCTTTATCTGAGTTCCAATATTTCCTCTTATCCTCCCTTCCTATCATACTTTGTTCTTCAAAACATTTGACAGTTGGATTAAACATTTACATTTTTGTACAGGTGTGCAGCATAGATTGTTCAAATATCTTATGAAGTATCTTGAAACTGTATCTCATAAATATTAATATTTTGCATTTTTTGTTCTACAGATCTAATACATGAGTATGTCTACTTTACTCCCAAGCCTAGGTTTAGGTCCAGCCTCCACAAATGAGGGATACCATTTGGCACTTGACTGGGTTTGGCTAACTTCACTCAGATGATTTCTTCCAATGCCATCCATTTACCTTCAATAGATGCAATATCATTGTTTCTAATAGTTGAGAAGAACTTCATTGTATATATATAACAGAGCTTTTGGATCCATTCATTGAGCGAGGGGCATCTGGGTCTGTTCCATAATTTAGCTATTTTAAATTGAGCTGCTATGAACATGGATTTTACTGTGTTTCTGTAATGTGCTGATTCCAACTCCTCTGGGAAAATACCCAGAAGAGTGATAGCTGAGTCATGTGGTGGATCCAACCCTAATTTTTTGAGGAGTCTCAACACTGCTTTCCAGAGCAGCTGGACAGTCTGCAACTCCACCAACAGTGTTCCTATCTCCCCACAACCCCTCCAGTATTTGTTATTATTTGTACTCTTCATCTTTGCCAGTCTAAATGAAATCTTAATTAGTTTTGATTTGCATTTCTCTGATTTCTAGGAATTTAGAACACTTTCTCATGTATTCATTGGCTTGCTAAATGTCTTCTGTTGAGAAGTTTCTGTTTAGCTCTCTGGCCCATTTATTGATTGGATTGTTTGTGTTTTTGATATTGTGTTTTTTGAGTTCTATGTAAATTTTGGATATTAGTCCCCAGTCAGAGAGATCACCGTCCATGATTCTATCCCATTCTGTATGTTGTCTTTTGACTATTTCCTTGGCTGACAGAAACTTTTTGGTTTAATGGCATCCAACTCATTGAATTTTGACTGTAATTCTTTCACTTTAGGGTCCTTGTTTAGGAAGTTGTTACCAACTCCCATATGCTGGAGTGTTGGTCCTAACTTTTCTTCTAGCAGATGTAAGGTAGCTGGTTTAATTCCTAATTCCTTGATCCATTTAAAATTAATTTTTGTGCATGGTGAGAGATAAGGATCTAATTTCAGCTTTCTGCAAGTGTCTGTCCAGTTTTTCCAGTACCATTTTTTGAATAGGCTGTCTCTTTTCCATTTTATAATTTGACCCATTTATCAAAGATCAAACTTTTAAAGATTTGTGGGTTTGTCTCAGAGTCTTCTATTCTATTCCATTGGTCTTCATTCCTATTTTGATACCAATACCATGTGTTTTTTTAATACTACAGTCCTATGGTATAATTTTAGGTCTGGTATTACAAAACCACCTCTTTCATCTTTCTTGCTTAGTAATGTTTTGACTATTCTGGATTTCTTGTTGCTCCATATGAATTTGAGAATTGCATTTTCAATATCTACAAAGAATGAAATTGGAATCTTGATGGGGATTGCATTGAATCTGTACAGTGCTTTTGGCAGAATTGCCATTTTAATTAATGGCAATTAATTGATTCTCCCTAACCAAGAGTAGGGAACACCTTTCCATCTTCTCACATCTTCTGCAATTTCTGTTTCCAGTGTTCGATAATTCTCCTTGTAGAGGTCTTTTACTTCTCTTGTTAGATTTATTCCAAAGCATTTTATTCTTGTAGAGGATTTTGTAAAGGGGACTGATTTCCTAATTTCTTCTTCTGCCCTTATATTGATGGCATATAGGAAAGCTATTGATTCATGGGTATTGATCTTGTCACCTGCTACTTTGTCAAATCTGTTTATTTAGTCTACCAGTTTTCTGATGAAATTTTTTGAGTCTTCCAGATATAAGATCATGTCATTAGTAAAAAGGGAGAGTTTGACTTCCTTGCTTCCTATTTTTATCCCTTTGATTTCCACCTCTTGCATGATTGTTTCAGTCACAGTCTCAAGAAATATATTGAATAAAAGTAGTGAAAGTGGGCAGCCTTGTCTTTTTCCCAAATTCAGTCAAAGTTTTTTCAACCTTTCTGCATTCAGTATTGTAATAGCTGAGGATTTCACATAAAATTTCCCCTTAAGAATGCTTTCACGCTGTTCCAGAGGTTTTGATACATTTTTTCCTTTATTCTAACTCTCTTCCAAGAATTCCTTAATCAATGTTCTCATGTCTTTTTGTTCCATTCTTCATTTAATAGGGTGTTATTCAATCTCCACATAGTTGGGTGCTTTGTGCCATGATTTCTGCTGTTAATTATTAGGATCCTGGCATCATGGTCTGATAGGATGCACAGAATAATATCTACTTTTATATATTTGCTGAGATTTCCTTTGTTCACTAGAATTTGATCTATTTTGGAGAAGGATCCATATGCTGCTGAGAAGAAGATACACTCTGCCAATTTGGGGTACAATATCTGTAGATGTCTGTTAAGTCTGTTCGATTTACGATGTTGTTTAGAATTGAGATCTGTTTATTGTTTCTTTGCTTTGATGATCTGTCTGTTGGTGATAGAGGAGTGTTAAAGTATCCCAGTATTACTGTGTTGAGGTCTACAAATGATTTTATATCTTGGAGTAATTTTTTCACATAGTTGGGAGCATTGGTGTTTGGAGAGTATATATTTACTATTGTTATTTCCTCCTGTTGTATTGTTCCCTTTAGTAGGATGTGGTAACCTTTTTTGTCTCTTTTGATTACTTTATGTTTGAAAACCACTTAATCAGATGTAAGAATGCCAACTCCAGCTTGCTTTCTTGGACTGCATGCCTGGTGGATTTTTTCCCATCCTTTCACCTTTAACCTGTGGGTGTCACTGGCTGTAAGGTGGGTTTCCTGTAGGCAGTATATTGTTGGATTTTGCTTTTTGATCCAATCTGCTAGTCTGTGTCTTTTGATTGGTGCATTGAGACCATTCACATTCAGTGTTAGAATTGTTATGTGGTTGTGGTTCATATTCATTGTGTTTCATTAGTAAACTCTGTGGTGCCTTGGGTGTCTGTGATAGCATATACCTTTATTGAATTTCCTCTATTTATGGAATTGAGGAATATTAGCTTGTACTTCTATCTGAGTTTATCTTTGAGAATTCTTTGTAATGCTGGCTTTCTGTTCACAAATGCTGCACGTTTGTTCTTATGATGAAAAGTTCTTATTTCCTCCTCAAATTTGAAGCTGAATTTGCTGGGTATGGTATTCTTGACTGCATGTTGTGTTCATTCAGGCATTGAAAGATCTCCTTCCAAGATCTTCTCACTTCCAGAGTCTGAACTGAAAAGTAAAATTAATCCTGATTGGTTTGTCTCTGAATGTGATTTGGCATTTCTCCCTTTCTGCTTTCAATAGTCTTTCCTTGATTTCCCTGTTGTACATTTTGAATATGATGTACCTTGGTGAGCTTCTCATTTGATTAGACCTATTGGGTATCCTATAAGCACACCCAATGGTTGAACAGATCTGATTCTATTTTAATATAGGCAAAATTTTCTTTAGCAATTTCCTTGAGAATATTCCTTTTTCCATTTGTTTGTGTTTTAATTTCTTCCTGTATCCCAATTACTCTTAGATTGTTTCTTTTCATCCCAGACATTTTTAAAATTCTGTTTTACTCTGTGAAGTTTTTTCTTTTTTTTTTTGTCATTTATGTGCTTTAGTTTGCTTAGCCTGTCCTCATTGTCAGAATTCTTTCTTCAAAAGCTGAAGTTCTGTTTTCTACAATAGTTTGTTAATTATTAAATTCTTGCATGGTTTTTCTCATGTGATTGACTGCAGATTTTTAGCTCTGCTACTTCCTTTTTGAAAATATTTTTTACTTTGATAGTAGTTTTTCATCTTTTGAGTCTTCTCACTTAGTCCCTTCATTATATCTTCTTTTAGTTCATCGTTTCTTTTAGTATTCTGATCATTGATAAAATTTTCCATCTTGATCCCTATCCGTGGCACTCTTTTTGGGGGAGTTTTGGATTTGAAGTGAACCTCTCCTTGTTTGATTCTTCATTTTGAAAAGCTTCTTGTGGATCTCTGAAATGAAATTTCCTGAGAGGAAGGTAGGCAATTCCTCAAGTGGTTTTTCCTTGCAAGTCAAAGAGTGAGATCAGCCACCAACTCTTTGATGATCACCTTCTTCCAGATGATGTTTCTGCCTAGGCCCTCATGTTGCTCTACCTTTTTGTTCCAGGCTCATGGTTGCAAATCTGAACCTACCAAAATGGAGACCTGTTTTCTAGCAGGACTCAAAAGGGCCCCAAGAAGAATGTGAGGTTTAGGTAGGCACAGCTGCTCCAGGCAGCGAACCTTCCCTGTTTGGTCTTGAACAGGGTTTCTCCAGACAGGTGTCTTAACAGTGGTGTCTTGAGTGCCTTCTGGGGGGAACTCAAATAAGCCCCAACTGTAATGCAGGTAGTCTGGTAGGCAGGGCTGCTCCAGGTGGGGAACCTCCCCTGGTTGGTCCTGAGGAGGACTGCTCTCTATGGGGTCCAACTGGCAGGACTCAAAACAGGCCCCAACTGAACACAGGTTCTGTGACTTACTCTTTGCAATATCTTCATCAGCATGAAATATTTTCTCAATCTGAGCTTAAATTTGAAATTTTACAAATGTGTCATTTGGTTTTCCTTGTTTTGACCTACCTGTATATTCACTTATAATATTTTGCTATCTGGAACAATGCCATAGACCACATGCCCCCTACACAACTAACTGTTTAAGATCACAAGTATGGTTCACTCATTTTCTATCCTCCATATCTTTCATCGGGTACATCTCAAGTGTGTATGAATAATATTATAGTAAGTAGTATATTGGTATCATCTCATATATAATTCTTTGCTTTTCTTTTTAATAAAGACAGGGGGACAGGGCTGGAGCAGTGGCTCAGCAGTTAGGGTGCTTGCCTGGCATGCACAAGGACCTGAGTTCAAACCCCAGCACCGTATACACAATTAAGTGTTGGAGTAATGAAGGCCTGATGAAAAACTAAATAAAGTTATTTCTCTCTTTCTTTCTCTCACTCACTGTCCTCTTTCTTTAAAAAACAAACAAACAAACAAAGGACAGTGAGAGAGAGAGAGAGAGAATAATTTTTATTCAGTTTTTCAAATGGCCTTTGTCGCTCTGATACTTTGTTGTGTATGTGGTGTTGGGGTTTGAACCCACATCCTCTTGCATGCCAGGTAAGGGATGCAACTGCTGAGCCACCACTCCAGCCCCTTATGTATAATTCTTACATAAGTTTTGGTTTATCCACTTTTTAATTTTTCTATTTTTAAAGACATTTTAAAATCTGTTGTGTTCATTTGTGACTTGCTTTGTGACAGCATTTCCTTTACTTTTATGCAACCTTCTTCTGAAAGAGGATTTAGATTCCAATGACTAAATGTTAAAAAGAGCTTAATGTGAAAAGTGATGTAATATTTTTTTATTTCCAGAAACTTAAATATGTCAAACTTTTCAGAACATGTAGATACTTATGGGACGGATTAGGAGAGATTATAAAATGTCTAGTTACTCTGGACAGTATGCCCCATTTAACCACACCTAGAAGCCAGCTGGTAGAGCCATTAATAGGCATGCCTAGGGCCTTCAGATGCAAAAGACCATGAGGCTTACCTGTGGTAGCAACTCCTTTGTTCCACAGTGGGGGAAACTAAGAAGTAGAGGTGGACACAGATAGGAAAGATTTGCTACCTGTTTTGCATAGATTTTAATCAATGGTTTTAGTGCTTAGTTTCAATGCCTGTTTTACATAGATTTCAACCAATGATGTTGGTATTTTTGTCAGTGCCTGCTTTACATGCATCTTAATCAAGGCTCATATCCAAACGAATATAATCCCTGTTCTAACCTACATTAGATGGTGTACTGCTTCCAGGTATCCCTTTGCCTTGCACAGTCTCTGCTCTCCTTCCTTAAATAAATTCTTCTCCTTTTATTCTTCCTTTCTGTGGTTGCCTGTGGATTTTATTCTTCAAATTTATAAGACAAGAACTCAGAAGAAGATTGATGCTGAACTCCTGGGGTGTACATCTGATGCTGGTTATGTGGATGTTGGATTCGTGTCCTCTTGGAGTTGAAGAATGAAACTGAGGGACAGTGAGGCAAGCAGAGCAAAGGATAGAAAGAAAAGACTTCTCCAGGAGAAGGGAGTCTCAGGGCTGAGAACTCAAAGAGGGGATGTGTCTCATCTTTCTAACAGTCTCTCAAGATTCTCCCCCTTTGGTTAATCATTGCCTTCCCTCCCCCACACCTGGGAGCAGGGTGCAGAAGCTCTGGTCTGATCTACTCCTTTGTCCTGGGACCAAGAGAACCTTTATCAGCAGAGGAACTGCCAGTTTCCGGAACACCTTTCTTTGTAGAAGGTTTTGTTAGCAAGGAGGGTTGTAAGAAGGGATGGATGCTCTTTGCCCTCTTAGAAAAAAGTGACTGTCAGCCAATTTATTCCTTATTCTGCCTACACTGACTACCTAACTTCTAGTAGGAGACATAATACTTATGATGCTATTAAAAACTGGACATTTAGACTTCTACCTATCTGCTTTGGACTGCATATGCCTCCAACTTAATAGGGAAAAACATAATTATAGTGCAGGTGGGGTATTGATACTGACTACTAAGGGGATTTTGTACTACTACTAAACAATAGAGGTAAGGAAAATTTTGTCTAGAGTCTCACCAATAATTCTAGAATAGTTGATACTTCTTATTCATAGCATCCAAAGAGATAATGTTGTAAAATGTAATAGACTAATAGTATACCTCATCAAAATGAAAGATGATCAAGATTTCTGCAAATGAAATAATCAAAGAGACATGGAGACTTGATATACCGATATACCCCTTATAATAAGGACAGTAAATTATATTTCTGCCTTTTCCAGTTGAAAGCAAATTGCCTGAGAAGGGGTGTCTATTGTTACGAATATATAAACAGACATTTGAAAGATTAATAACTGCATATCAAATACCAGGAAATGTGTTCCTTTTATCAAGTAATGAAACCACATCTGACACTGTGGCTAAAATTGAAACTAATACCAAATAAAGCTTACGATAACCCATTGTCATACTCAAAGATCTCTTTATCTTCTGTAGAGGCCAGATAAAAGACCTTCTGTTAACATGAAGGTTTACAGTAAATCAGGAATCTCAAAAGTGAGTCTCTCAATCTCAAAATGGCCTGTATAACGCCCTTGAATGTATTTTTCTGTCTATGTCTATGATTACTACATGCAAAAATTGTTTTTCATCACATATGCCAAGAAGGAACCCCCTGCTCCTGAGTTTCTTCTTCTCTCTGGGAACTCCTTGCACCTTCTCCAGAGACAATTAACAGTAGACCAAAATCAACAAAGGACTGTTCCACATTCCTGAATGTACGTTAAAACCTTGACTTAAAGGACCTGGCAATCACTTCTCCAGGCACAATGAATGCATTGCCTCTTATTTATGTATAAAACTTTAGAGAGTATTAACGCCAAGGATTTCACAAGAAATAAGTATTTGTCTTCATTGACTTCTCTTTATTCCAAAACTTTCTCTACTTTGCATTATTCTGTCCCTCTTATCTACAGCTAGTGCAATGTCAATATCAATAATTTGTTTTTCTTCTCTAATTTTTCATTACAAATTCTCTTTGTTCTTACATGCAGAAATTATATTGATAACTGACATCTAGTCTTCCTGGTATTAGTTATGGAACTTGACCCAGGACCTTGTTCTTTTCTTAATAGCATCTAAAAGGGCTCAATAAACAATTTTATCACAGATAAGATTTGTTTTCAAGAGTGTTGGTGTAATATGATTCCGTCCAAGTTCAAAACCTTGTAAATCAGGAAAATCAGTGCTGTCAACCTCAGCTGGTGGGGATCTGTGCTCAGCTTAAGTGGTAAAATAGACAAGACCTACGTTCTCCAGCTACAACCATATGGCAACTGTTAACACCAAATTAGTTCACTGAAATTAATCCACCAATTAGATTACTGCTCTCATACTTGAATTATTTCACCTCTTTGCATTCCTGTATTAACACAGGAGCTTTAGGCATACATTTCATATTCAAACCATAGTAATATTCAGCATTACATAAAGAAATCTGATATCTTAAAAGCTTTTGATAGGAGTTTGGAGTGGAGACTTTCCTAGGTGCTGCGTGTTCCAGGCAGGAGTCTGCTGTCAGGACCTTGAGCTTGGAGTGGAGACGGTCCTGGTTGCTGCACATTCTGGATGGGAGTCAGCTTTCAGGCCCCTTGAGTTTGGAGTAAGACTACCCCAAGGGCTAGTGTATTCCTCTCAGGCAACCAGATTCTGGGTTGGAGACTGCCTCAGGAGCTGTCTATTTTGTGCTGGTGAGAGTCTAAAGACCTATAAGTTTGGAGCAGTATCTGTCCCAGGAGCCTGAGTTCTGGACAGCACTCCCCCAGGATCAGCCAGCTCTCCTAGTGGCTGCCTGGGAACCACAAGATTGCCAGAGTCTGCTGGGGCAGTAGCTGAAGTGGGACAGAAGTCTGAGCAGGCGGAAATAAAAGCACTCAGAGTTTCATCCAAGGGAGGCCAAAAGGTTCTATTCACAGGAAACAATGGCAGTGAAGGACTGCACCCCCTCTACATGAGAAGAATACTGGGAGGATTCCTAGGAATCTGATTTCCAGCTTACAACAGGAAGACACAGGCCCTCCAGCAACCTCAGCAGGAAGTGCCTCTACCCAGGAGACAGATGGGATCATCTACACCCACTGTATATTTTGATCTCCTCAGTGGAAATATCCCATAATCCTCCCAACTTTCCACTAAGACTTTTTTTTGTTTTGTTTTGTTTTGTTTTGTTTGTCTTTTGTTTCTTGTTTCTTTCGCTTTGTTTTGCTGTGGTTTTTATTTGTGATCTTGCAGACCTGCACATTTTGTTTTAGTGAACTTCTCTGGTATCCCCATCTTCCCTTTCTCCTAGTGAGGCAGAAAAAGTTAGGCAGTTCAGTGTAGGCAGAACAATGTGGGTTGATAAGTAGAAAATTAACTGATGGTCATCTTTCCTGAGAGAGCAAAGACATCCCCCAATGCTAATAAGGGTCTGACAAGATAGACCCAGATGCAGACACTCCCTGCTGCTAAGGAAGGAACCACATTCTTTCTATTGGCACCTAAGGCATGGATCAAAGACTGGACCAGAATTCCCTGTACTTGTGTCCTAGGTACAGGGTCAGGGAAGCAGTGACCAATTAAGGAGAGGGCGTCATATAAAAGGGGCAAACCTCACTGCCTCAGCGGCTCTGTCCCCTTCCCCTACTCTGGGGGATGTCTGCTCTTTTCCCTGTGCTTTAACTTTCTATAATAAAATCTGTCTACTAAGCTTGCCTCAGTGTCCCTTGGTTTCATTCTTGGACTCCGAGAGGATGTGAACCCGACATCCACATCACCGGCATCACTAGAAACACCTAAACTTTATTCTGCTTTCTCTCATCCTCCCCTAAAGTCATTACCTCAGTCTCTTCCTCTTCCTTCCTTCTTTTAAATTTTGTCATAATATCCTACATTATCACCACTCTCTTGCCACTCGCACTCCAAGTTCACAAGTTTCTCTCTACCTTCCTTTTCCATTTCCTTTGCTCTCAAGACTATTTTCCCTTACCTAGGGAGGTATTGGAAATCTGAAGTGAATGATAAACTTAATAATGGTTATTTGCTTTTAAATTAGGCATAGTCTGACAGTTCTAGTGGAAGATAGTTGCTGATCTTTAACACTGCAATAGTTATAGAGAGAACAAAGTAACCAGTTCAACACTGTCTGTTGTATCATTGTACATATTGACTCTTTCCCCTTATCTCCTGAGGTATTGAAAGTTGTAAAGGTCAGTAATAAATCACAGGTTGGGGAACCAGCTGTTGAAAAGTGTTATCCAAATTGTACCCCTTGGAAATAGCCTAGATGCCCCTCACTGGATGAATTAATCCAAAAACTGTGATTGAGTTACACACACACGCACACACAAAATGCAGTTCTACTCAGGTATTAGAAAGGACAATATTATGACTTTTGCAGGTGAATGTATGGAAATGGAAAAAATAATGCTGAGTGAAACAAGCTAAACCCATAGACTTCAGGGTCGAGTGTTTTCTCTCATATGTGGATGTAGAGTAAAACCTAAGATAAGATTTAATTTTTCAAGTTTATTTGATGGACCCACCAAAACTGAAGTAACACATAAGCTGTGGGGACTATAGCTATTAAAATGGGGGTGTAGGAGAAAGGGAGGGAGGGAAGAGTGGGAGGATAAATGGTTGTGTTCAAGATTGTAGAGTACATTTGACTCCTACGAGAATCCCAAATATATCCAGGCAGGCGTATAAACTAGTAATTTAAATGTTTAAATTACATATATATGGTCATTGATTTCTGTAACTTGGGGGAATTATAGAGAAGTCATGAGATTGGGGAGTGGGGGAAGGGGTAGATCCTGGACAAGGAAGAGGTTAAAGCAACTCTGAAAATATGTATGCATGTATGAAAGTGAACCAATGAAACCCTCATTATGTAAGTTGATGCCAATCCAATAAAAAAAATGCTTGTGATTATCTCACTAAGCTCACCAACTGACACCCATGTCTATCAGAATACCTATACATTTTATTTTATAAGGCAAAAGAGACTTTGCAGATATGATTGAATTAAAGCTTTTGAGATTGAGATATCCAAGTGGGAATTTTGTGATCCCCCAAAAGTGGATAAAGATGGAATCAGAGAAGGACACAGGAAAGAGGAAGAGGGGAATACAGTCCAGCAATACAGATGTTGTAATCATGCAGCCACAAGCCAAGGGATGCTGACAACTCTAGAAAATGCAAGAGGAAAATAAGGATTTTCCCTGGAGCCCTCAAAAGGAGCAGTCGTGCCAACGTTTGGTTTTATGCTTATAAGATTCAATTTGGATGTTTTATGCCTAGAAGTGCATGAGAGTGCATTTCTATTTTATTTGGGGGGTGGGCATTACCAGGGTTTGAACCCAGGGTTGCTTAATCATTGAGCCCAGCCCCCTATTTTTGAGACAGCGTATTGCTAAAATGCTCAGAGCCTCGTTAAGTTGCCGAGGCTGGCTTTGAATTTGCATTTCTCCTGCCTCAGTCTCCCTAGCTGCTGGGAATACAGGCATGCTCTACCATGCCTTGCTTTTGTTTTAACCTACTGAGTGTGTGATAAATTATTTAGTGTAATAGGTTACTAATTCAGAACATAAGGGAATTTTACAAGTAACTAAATGGACTAGGTCATAATTCCAATCTTTGTTATATGACTACATAAATAAATTAAACTTTATTGAATGATAAATTTTTACAACTTACATGTAATTTTATGAAGCTGAATGTAAAAGAAAATTATGCTTTATTTAAGTTTCATTCTATTCCCATTGTTTCACCTGAATTTACCTTTTAGACTCTAAATTTCTAATTTAGGGTCTTATGAATATTTTAACAATCTTTCTAATTATATAAAGTTTTTCAAGATGATCAAATATTTTATAAGCTTCTATAACATTCAAATTATACCTTTCATGAAGCTACTGTCATTCTGACACAAAATTTAGATTTGTGTAGTAATTCATCTTCCCTGATAGATTGTAGGATTCTTAGAACCTAGTACAATGAGACTTGAATTTCTGAATAAAATCCAGCATAGGTATTTGTGAAGTTGATAATCATTTGGCCCTTGACATATAGTAAGGCTACCTCCAAATAAGTTGAAAGAATTGTAAGATTAAAACATCTTTAATATGTCTAATGCACCTAATGCCATAACCTAGAACATATCACATCGCAGAGTGATGTTTTCTTTTAACCTTACAATCACATGGCTTTCAGTTGTGGTTCACTACTGCAGCTAAGCCTCACAAGGCAGTAGTATTGCACAATACTAGGTTGAGAAAAAATAAAAGTTCAAAATTTGAAAATTTGAAGTGTAATTTCTGCTTAATGTTGGTAGATTTTACAACATTGTAAAGTTCAAAATAAAAAAAAAGGAGTCATGTGTATTCCATAAGTGTGGGAAGGAAATCATCACACTACAATTCATTCATGCTTTTATATGCTCAGTAAACATGGCCTGAGTCACTGTCATATGTCTGTTTCTGTACTAGATACTAGGTATTAAAATGTCTTTTCATAAAGTTCTGTTCTTTCCTCTATATAGCCAGAGATTCAGTACATTTATTGTGCTAAGAGCTCCTGTTTGTCCATAAAAGAGAACAAGATAGACATTATATAGACATCTCCTAAGGTGATTAAATAGCGCTCAAACTGTCCTGTGTATCTGGGCTCCATTTGCTCTCTCAGGTACAGAGATCCGCACAGCCTGGATGTCCTGGGATGTCATTTTGTTACTGCCTACAGTCCTGATTCTTGCTTTGTTAAACAGCATGATGAACCAGCTATTCAATTCCTTCCTCTCAACTCCAAAAGCACTACTTTGTGCTTCCAATTATGTAATAGATTCTACTGTGGTGGTGACTGTTGGTACATTTCTTTTAAAACTATGTATAGCTAAGCTTTGTAACATGCAATCATATTAAATGACAAACTAGCAGCTCAGGACAAGACAGACACATAGCCTGATCTGGATGACAAAGCATTACACTTTACATTAATTTTTAAAACTCTGGCTAATTAAGTTTCTGAAAAAAAAATAGATGCTCCTAGTGTCCACTGATTTAATAGCATTTAGATGCTGTTATGTACAATCTTCACCTCACAGGATTCCTATGAAACAATTTTATCTTTACACAACTTTGAACTAAACCATTGTATTCACAGGTCTCATGAAAGTTTGATATCTGATTCATCTGTTACTTCTCTTACTTTTACAGAAATGGACTAAAAAATGGAAAGCAGTGTTTCATGTTTTTATTCTATTACAGTAAAACCTCTCAAATATCACCTGTATGGAGCTGTAAATGATACTAATTTCTCTTTTCACAGTTCAGAAGCAATGCAACCTTACTTTCTTTTATTTTAAAGTCCCCAGTTCCTGAAGGATTTTAGATGCATCCCTTTGGCGAGGATTGCTTTTTATCTCTTTAACTTTCTATCATTGTTTCCAGGAGTTTTTAATGCTGAAAAAAAAAATTCTGGTCATTTACACTATGGCATGATGTTTTAAAAGTATATTTCAAACTAATATTTGTCTTCTACTTTAGATTTTTTAAAAAATGTGGCCAGGGAGAGAGAGAAAGAATCAGTTTTATTTATTGTTTCATCTGGCTTTTGTTTCTCTGACATTTAGTTGTGTATGTTGTGCTTGGGTTTGAACCTGGGTCCTCAGGCATGCCAGACAAGTTCTCCAATTGCTGAGCCATTGTTCCAGACCCCTATTTTAGGATTTTATCCTAAGACTTCATTGTGAATTTAAAAACAAGTAAGTCAAGATATTTAGTGAACTTTGTGCAGAAATTGAAAAAGCAGAATGGTCCAGAATAGTGGAATAGCAACCTCAGAAAATCTGATTTTATTTTAAAAGAAATAAAAACACCAATTAAAAAAACTATAAAATGAAATATTTGAGACTCTGAAAATTAATAAATCTGGGAAACATCTGAACGATGATTATTCATAGAAAGAAAGAAGCAAAGGCAACCAAAGCAATAGAAGAAGTGTGATCTTTGTGTCAGTTTAAATTGTTCTAATTCCATTCCTCTCTCCAGCTCTTCAGAAAGTTCAAAACCAACAGGGTTGCAACCGGGAGACCAGTGAAAAAAAACAGTATCGTAGCAACTACAAGGGAAGAAGGAAATATTTTGAGGTCCACAAAATCTAACCCCCCAAAAATGTCAGTATTGTACCTCACGACTAGATTGATGAGAATCTCTTTTCAGGATTTGTCTTTATTTGACCTAATTTCAAGAGCTCATTCTGCTGAAATAGCCTGATTCACAAGACTTCTGTGGCAAATAATCAGAGCCAACTGCTTAATTCCAAAGCTTCCTGAAAGAGCATTGCCAGTTGGGATTAACTAGAGACTGAGTAAAATCTTAAGAAGGTGTAATGTCATACAACCTAAGACATTTGTAGAGATGTATTAGGAAGGAGAGTGGGGGGAGGGATAAGGATGGGTAATTGGGGGGACTCTTGGGGGTAAATCTAATTTTCAGAATTTATATATATATATTGTATTATTTCATTTGAAGCTTGTTTGATTGTTCAACAAATAAATTTCTGAATAAAAAAGAAAAAAAATCCACTTAAGATTTGAAAAATTAAAAACAAAGAAAGTAAGATATACCAAAAAAAAACTGATTGGCTATTTGATAAATAAAGCTGTGCTATGTAAACCAAGGTAATAAAATATTTCCATGACAAATTAAAAATAAGAAGAAAATCTAGAAATAAGATTTTTAAATCCTTTGTTGTATTCCTGAACATGTAAAATGTCATATGTGTAAGAATGTCTATGTGCAAGTAACCCCAGGAAAAACATAAGAAAGTCCTAATCTCTCATTTTGACTTCAGTGGATGCAAGTATAGGTGAAGGCAGCGTCAAAGACTAGCCATGCGCCTCTGAACCCATGCCCCAGCACACACATGGAACCCATAGGTAAGCTGTAAGAATTGATACTGGAAGGTATTCAAGAAAATCTCCATCAAATCATTAGCTGATAAGTAACCCAACCAAGCAGAAACTTCAGTGGACTCCTATGACATAGGAAATAGAATTTATAAAAGAATAGGAAAGTGATCAGATAGAAGCAACAAGAAGCAGCAATAACCACATATCCTGGAAGGAGGTGGTATTTGATTTTCAGGTTCGCTATATTATGTTATTTTAAAAAATAAAAATCAAGATAATTTATTTTTATGTTGTTTTTTCATTTCTGAATTAAACTTTTAATTATAGTCCTCATGACAGATATTAAGTGAATAGTTTTAAAATAGATAGGAAAAGAAATAAGAGAATTAAATAGACTATAAGCTGTCTATCTTACAGAAGTGAAGCAGCAACAAAGAACAGAGGAGGAAAGTAAGAAAATAACAAAACAGCATGCATAAATCTTTATTAGTAGTTATTTTAGCTTTATCATCACTGTGACCAAAAGACCTGACAAGAACAATTTTAGAAGAGGAAAAGTTTATTTTGAGGCTCATGGTTTCAGAAATCTCGGACTAGAGACAGCTGACTCCTTTGGTTTGGGCCCAAGCTGAGACAGGACACCATGGCAGAACAGAGTGGAGGAAGAAAACAGCTCAGGACATGGAACCAGGAAGAAGAGAGCCGGCTCCGCTCTTTAGGGACAAAATATATGCCTCCTGCCTCCAGTTAATACCCAGTTAATCCATTCAAGTGGATTAATGTACTGGTTAGGTTAAGGCTCTCATCACCCAATAAGTTCACCTCTGAAACTTCTTACATTGTCTCCCACACAAGCTTATGGGGGGACAGTGCATATCTAAATCATAGCCATAAGTATGTTAAATATAAGTAGACTGACCACTCCAATTCAAAGATAGAAATAAAAGAGGGCATTTAAAAAGTGATTCAATATTAAACTATCATGAAATTCAAAGGAACAATAAAATTAAAAATAAAACTATATAATAGGTAAACAACACTCAAAACATAACTGGAGTGACTATGGTAAATATCACATGAAAACAGAAGCAACAATTTTTATGAAGCAAAGAAGGATATTTTAAAATAGAAAAGGGTCAGCCTATCATAAAAGTCACACAAAATACATATGTGCTATAAAATATTATAATAATAATAATAAATAAAAGAACTCCAAAATGCATGAAGCAAAAATGACAACTGGATGTAGATTTAAACAATTTCACAATAATATTTGGAGGCTGTAATACTCATATGTTGATAATGAATAAAACACTAAAAAAGAAGATTAATAAAGAAAGAGAAGGGACTGAAGCAATGGCTTAGTGGTTATAGTTCTTTTTTTCATGCACGAGGACATGGGTTAGATTCCCATCACCAGGTACACAATGAAGTGTTAGAGCAATGAAAACCTTATAAAAACTAGATAAAATTGATTCTCTCTCTGTCTCTCACTGTCCCTCTCTTAAATTAAAAAAAGAAAGAGAGAGAGAGAGAGAGAAGATTTGATTGTAATCCTTCCACCAAACAGACCTAATAGAGACCTATGGCACACTCTTTCCAACAAGAGCAGAGAATGAATTTTTCTCAAATGGGCATGAAATATTCTTAAATACAGAACATTTATTATGTCACAAACAAGCTTAAATATACTAAAAATAACTTAAAATATGTGACTGTATATGATAAACTTAGAAATCAAGAACAGAAGGAATTTGGGGATACACAAAAGTGTAGAAATTAAACAAATCTTAAATAACAAATGGTTCTAAGAGGGAATAGAATGAGAAATTTCAAAATCATTTGAGATGAGTGAAATAAAAACAAAACACAGATCAGCTGTCAAAGCAGTCCTTTAGGGCAAATCTAAATCAGCAAACAAGTACATCAAAAAAGAAAATTATTCCAAATCAATAAACTAAACTTCCAGCTTAAGAATCTAGAAAAAGATGAGTAAAATATGTGAAAATTAAACAGAAACAGGGCAAATATAAAGAAGAGAGAAAAATAAATGAAATAAGAGAAAACCAAACTCAAAGCGGATTAAAAAATCATTAAAATTAACAGATTTTTGCTATACTAAGAAAAAAGAGTCATATTATTGAAAAATAGGGGAAATCACTACTAGTCTTAAAGAAATTTAAGGGTAATAAGAAAATACTGCGAACAGCCTGTTTGCTAACAAAACCAACAAAACCACAAAAAGTCATCAGAAGCAGTTGGGGAGCTTCAGGGAAATATCCCTCATGACTATAGACAGTAAAACATCAATAAAATACTTGCAAACAAATTAGCACTTTAATACATTATTAAATCACAACTCATTGAGATTTATCTAAAAATGGAAACTTGGTTTAGTATATGAAAACTAATTATTGTAATACATCGTGTTAGTAGGACAAAGAACAAAAACAATAGGATTATCTTGATAGTGAAAATCATCTGACACAATTCAATATACCTTCATGATAAAAACCCTCAACAAACTAGGAATGAAAAGAAGCTTCCTCAGTCGATAAAGAGCATCCGGGAAAGCCAGCGAGTGTCACGGTATTTAAGAACAAAAATTGAACACTTTTTCTCTAAGATCAGGACCAAGAAGGATAAATGATTGTATGCAACAATATTCAAGAAATTTTAGCCAGACATATAATGCAAAACAAGGGAAAAAAAGGTGAAGACTGGAAAGATAGAAATAAGACTACTTCTAATTACAGATGGCATCCCTTATTTATAGAAAATCTGAAGGGAAAAATACCATTAGAACAAAGAAATTTGATATGGCTTTAACATTTAATATTAATATGTCTAATTTATATTTCTTCTTTGTTTGGAGGGGTGGAATTGGGGATTTAACCCATGGACATTTTACCACTGAACTACATCCTTAGAGCTTTTTTTTTTTTTTTAAGAAGAAAAAAAAGTGTTGTTGCTCCAACACGTAGTTGTGTACCTGGGTACTGAGGTTTGAACCCATGTACTTGTGCATGCCGGAGAAGCGCCTTAACTGCCGAGCCACTGCTCCAGCCCTTTATTTTTTTTTATTTTGAGACAGTCTTGCTAAGTTGCTTAAGGCTTCACTAGATTGCTGACGATGGCTTCAATTTGAAATCATCCTTCCTTAACCTCCCGAGTCAGTGGTCTTACAGGTCTACCGTGCCACACCCAGCTTATTTGCAGTTCTATTAACCTAGCAATGAAAATTTCAAAAATGAAACAAAATAATTGCTTAAAAGTAACATTATTAAAATATTAATATATTTAGAAATAAGTTACCAAAACTAGTCCAAAACTAGTGAAGACATAAACCCTGAGAAATCACAAAATATCCTTGAAAAAGATGAAAAAAGAGCTAAATACAAAACAAGAGGGTAACTTCTCATGGCTTAAAAATAATGTTGCAAAGACAACAATGCTTTCTACATTGATATACAAATTTGATATATCCCCTTTCAAAATTCTGCTACCATTGTTTGCATAAATGTATGATGTGATCTTAAAAGTCATATGAAATTTAAGGGAACCTAAATAATGAAAATAATCAGAGGATTCAGACTTCTGGTTTTCTTTAGCAACAACACCATTATGACTTTGGAATCAATCAAAAACAATGCAGATGTTATTTATGGATTCTAAAATTTCTATTTTTATCCCTATCCCATCACACGGCCTATACTAATGCAAATGTATGTGATAATAAATTTTTCTAGCTGTACATAAAAATAATTTTTTACGTTGCATGTAAATTGTTATATAAAATATTTAGTTTACATTAACATTTTAGATTAAAAGGATCTGTCCATTATTTCTCACTCATCCATGTTTCTAACTACACTCAATTTTTATTGATTTTTTTCACATGGCTTTCATTGCTCTAACAGTTGTGTACGTGAGTGCTGGAGTTTGAACCCGTGTACTTGTGCATCCTGGACAAGCGCTGTAACCGCCTAGCCTCCACTCCAGCCCCTCCTAGCTATAATCAATAATTGTTCCTACCTAAATTTAATATGAGACCCTTTAGGATAGATAAGTGTGATTTGGTGTACTTTATCTTCCTAAATATTCCTCTAAATATTTAAAGATAATGATGCCTAAAATCTTATCTTGTTCTAACATTTCCAAATAAGATTATGTCAGTGGCTATAAAGTGTGCTTATTAATGAAGCAATGATGTGTTAGCATACATGAAGCCAAAACTTAATAAATATATATTTTGTAGAGAGTATCATTGTTTTCTACCTAGAATGGATTTTGTTGCTCATATAATTTGTTATAATCACTCCGAGCAAAGAAATACAGATATTTCTTTATTAATGAAGTTTTATATACTGAAAACAAATAGAAATCTAGAACTTTCAGTATTATTGACAAAGTCTACCCAAACTCTCATTTCCAATTCCACATTTTTAAGCCAATGATTTTGTTTTTTTCTATAATGAATACACAAGCACACCCATATAAACAATGATTCATACTTTAAGTATAGAGTATAAATGAAGTGCACATTTTCAGAAAGTTTCTCCCCTTTCTCCTTTTCTCTATTTTGCTCAACTTCAGTTTTAAACTATTTACTCTTATTTTTTGACAGTGATTCAAAATTCTAAGCTCAGCTAATGCTCAAAAACATCATATATTATTTAAGAAAAGATGTGTGTTGAATGCATTTCTACAGACATTAGCCCCCAGGGAGACCTCTTTGAAAATTTTGCTTAGTGGTTAAGTCTAGACAATATTTTCTTAGATACAACTATATTTTCTAATGTATCCCATAGATGCAGTTAACTGTGATGTGAGTACACGATTTGTACCATACAAACATTAGCTGTTATTTGGGAATTCACACTGAAACAATCTTTACATCCTATAATGTTTTCAGCATTTCAATGAAATTAGACTTTGTGTCAGACAGACTAACTTGGTTGTTTTTTTCTCCCTAATAAAATTAATCATTGCCTCTAGGAGTAAGTCAAACTTTCTCTGAATTCAATTTGAGCATGCAGATTTTACAACTCACTTGATCTATTTTGCTACTGGCAAAGAATCTCTCTGTCCTCCACCGCTGTAAACTTTGTATTTGGCATCTTTTGAACTATGAGTACAAACATAATAATAAAAGGATATGACTAAGAAGTTAATGGCTTTTTCATCAGCGTTTCTCACATCAGTAATAGTTTAGTAGATTCTGTTTCATTTTTACCTGGGGGTGGCTAACTTGGGAATATGTCTTTTGAGGTTAAAAATAAAAGGTCATCATTTTCCCTGCAGGAATAGATAAAAGGACAAATTACAAGATAGCAGTAGAGTTCAGAATGGAGTGGAACCTTAAGGCATTTTGATGAAATAAAAATTCACAAACATGTTTGATAACTAGTATACACACCATTTTTTTCTTACATTTTTTCTAAAGCCTCACACCTGTTAAGGAAAATACTTTAGTTTTATCTGAATTGTCTATGAAACAATTTTTTTTTCTTGTTCAGTCATCTAATAGAATCTGACCCTAGGGTAGAAGAGTTGGGAAGTTTGGAGACATAATCATAGATAAGGGTTAAAAATCAGGCATCTATCTATAAAGATATTTGTTATAAGAAATTGGCTTATATTTTCATGGAGGTTGAGAAGCCCTCAATCCTTCAGTTGACAACCTGGGCATCTACTTTTTAATGCATGAACAAGAAAATGAATTCTGTCTAGTTTAACTTAACACAACATCATCTTTGGTGATCCTATGTTCATTTTTTACTGAAATTTTTTATTGATGCATTCTAGTTGTACATTAATGATGGGATTTGTTGTTTCATACTCATATACGTACGCGATACAATTTTTATTTTTATTTTTGGCCAACTCTCCCCCACAGCACTCCATCACCTACCTCCTTCCATCCCCTGATCCCTTTTATACATGACAATAGTATATATAATGACATACTTATAGAAGTTTCCTATGGCCATTCTTACAATGAGTACCTTACACCGTTACAGCTGCTGTACATATGATTATGTTATCTACTCATTTGTGAATGCCTTCAAGATGGAGCCCATATCAGTCGGGGGTACTCAGCAAAGAACCCTGACCTTCTTGTGTGTTCAGTGAATTTTTTTTAATAGATTAGTGGTGAGCAATATTGTAGTCATATTTTTCACTACTGTGACTAAAAGACCTGACAAGAACAGTTTTAGAGGAGAAGTTTATTTATGGACTCAGTTTCAGTGGTCTTAGTCCATAGAAGGTTGGCTCCGTTCCTTGGAGGTGGAGGTGTGGCTGAACACCATGGCAGAAGATTGTGGTGAAGGAAGGTGGCTTGAGGCATTGCAGTCAAGAAGCAAAGGGAGAGCAAGTAAGCTTAGCTCACCTAATGTGTACTCCAAAGGCACCCCCCCAATAACTCACCTTCTCCAGTCACACCCTACCTGCCTTTAGTTACCATGCAGTTAACAAGCAATTCGCTGATTGGATTAAGATATTCATAATCCAATTATTTCACCTTCAGCCTTCTTGTATTATCTTATACTTGAACTTTTTGGGACACCATTTCTCCAAACCCTAACAACCAATGAATGTCATCCACAATTTGATGTAATAATCTCACATTTTACACCATTTTAAAATTGCCACAACTCTTGTACATGCTTTATATGATTTGAGAATTATGATCCCAATTCTATAAATGAAAAAAAAAATAAAGCCTGGAGATAGTACTGAATTATAGCCAAAGGTTAGGTGAAACTAGAGCTGATGAACTCTAATTTGTCTATTAAAGCCAGTATAAAGAGATTAGGAAATAATGGGTGGAAAAATATTAACATAAACTGATCCCCTTTTAGAGGTTAATATAATCAGAGATACCCTTTAAGATTGTAAGAAAAACTTTGTGTTCAACATATACTTGTTTAATTTTTTCAGCACTATGAAATAAAAATTATTATCATGGTATTGGTATGGAAACTGAAGTGTTCAGAATTTCTTTCACCAGCACAATGCTCTATAGCTAGTGAGCTTTAGAGCCAGGCTTTCCACCAAAATCTAAAAAAACATGCCTAAAGCTTATACTGTTGACCTCTGTAAAGGAGCATTTTAACTCTTTTAAATACCCCCATAATGTATGTATAATTAGAGTATTTCATGCCTAAAGAAAAAGAATCTCAGAAAGTTTAAATTACTTGACTAGACCACACAATTAGAAGAGAATGAAACTTAAATTAAACTTAGAATGTGTTCTGTTTTCTCCTGTCACAGGTGAGGAAGGAACCCACTTTCTTTTAGGTTCCTCATTGTATAAGAAAGGCACAATGTCTACACTCCAATCATACACTTTAACAGATAGACAAGTACAGAAATACAGTTATTGGACCCTCTGAACTTTTAATTTAAAGAAATCTAAAATTCTCTGCAAATTGCATATTAAACACTGATAAAAATATTATGAAATCCAACTTGTATTGATATAGATAATACAAAAGCAAGATGAGTGAACAAGGATCTGTCAACATAGTAAGTGACAAGAAGATCTGTATCACATTCAGTGTATGGAGAATTACAACACTTTTGCAAATGTTTCCTCCAGTTCCTTGGAGAAAATGAAGATTTTATTAATGATAAGAGTAGCATGTTATAGGTATTTTTATTTTTAAAGGGAGAGAGAAGGAGAGAGTGAGAGAGAAAAAGATTCAATTTTACTTATTTTTTTTCATCTGTCCTTTGATTCCCTTGGACATAATTGTGTATATGGTTGTGGGGTCTGAACCTGGGTCCTTGAGCTTGCCAGGTAATTGCTCCAACAGCTGAGCTACCACAGCTCCAGCCCTACAGATAGTTCTTAATAGAAAAAGAGAAGCAGGTTAAGAGTTACAGTTATACAGAGAAATGCATTATATTTACTTGACATGTAACTGAGGTAGCCATTTGACGTTCCCCATAGGCTTTATTCTGTAGGATTATTTTATTCTTTCAACCAACCCTTTCTTAAACTAGTATAATAACACTGATTTAGAGAAATCCATTAGATATCCCAAAGAACTACTTTTTGTTGAATAGAATTAAATTGACATTTGAACACAAGAATTTGGTTACTCAAGGCAGCCTACATAGTAATGGTTTTGTTTTATGACTTCAGATTGTAAGACAATAGTAGGTTTAATTGATCCCCAGATATAAGGAATTTACAATGTCCTTGAGAAAGAAAACATTACATTTTTGCATAACCAATCAAATAGAATTAAAAATCTAGTTTGGAAAGGATAACTCTAAGTTCTATTCCAGCCCATTCACCTTCGCAATGTCCAGCCCAAGATGTGCATCAAGTAGTCAAAACCAAAACGAAAAACACCTGAGAAGATAAGTGCAGTGTGAATTATGACAGCTATTTAAGAGATAGTTACTCCTAAGTAATCATTCAAGTGTTAAGAATGAGTGCAATTTTATCAAGGAAAAGAAAAATGACGGCAAAATTCAGAATATTGGACTCTTCCTATTATTGATGTTGGAAGGAAGATAGCAGAGAAAAAGACATGATTCCAAGAGAAGAAAGAGAACCCTAGAGAACCCTTGCTTCTTCTGTAGAAGATTCCTTCTGGGAAGGAATCTTTGGAAGGGGATATTGGCCAACTGAAATACACTGGAAAATGCCTGGAAGGGAATCTGTTAAAAAACTGCATTTGCGTATGAGTAAATTATGATAGCCTTCCTCAAAGCAACCTCCATGTTGGAAAGGACATATATCAAGCAAAAAATTATAGAGAAAATGGCTCATGAGGATTAGATATTGGTGATGCCTTTTGAATTTTAATGTGTACATGATAATAACTTTAAGATGCATATTTCAATTCAGGAAGTCCAGAATGTAGACCAAGTTCTGCATTTTAAACACCTCCTCTGTACACCACAGCAAGTGGTCCATGAACTGCATTAATGTAGCAAGATCATGAAATGCTTAAATTAATTTAGTAAAAAAATAAGTAAAAGAAGACACTTTATTTATAATTCAAGAGATTTGTGTAAGTAAAGGCAGGATGGAATATGCTGACCTACCTCAAATGAAGGTCATGAAAATAAGGGCTATACTATGTAAGAATCCATTTGTAGTAAAAATTCATCTTTAGTAGACAAAATATAGGCAATTATTACATACTCTTACAAACTCAAGTTAGAAAAAATTAATAAAAAATGTGGGCAACAATATTGCACTCTTTGAGAAAAAATCTTGCTTGATCCATCCTGATATAGACATATCATGGTGAAGGATTCATTTTGACAAACACTTTGAACTATTAAGTAAGCAATAGGCTTCTGTATATCTAAAAACACTTTGTGTATATATATACATACTTTTCCTGAAGCTTGGATTTTCTTTTTTCCCCTACATTTATTGATTTCATTTTTTTTCTCTTAAAGCATGCCTCATCTCTAAAATAATAATAAGATTTAAATAGAGCTCATTTGAAGTGATTTATATCACCTATATAATAATTGTGATATTTGAATAAAGTTTCAGTACTTGTATTTCCCACTAATCACACACATATATACAGCAGCATATATTAATTAGCTATTTGTTAGAAACCATACTGTGCTTCACAGTGCACTGTTCCCACAGTTGGAGGTCCTCTTGGGTTGAAAATTACATCTCTAATAAGAAAAGAGTATGCTTTTCTAGTTCTCATAAAGAAAAACAAAAGTAATGATATCTTTATATTCAATTAAGGGTTCAGTTAAATAGGGAGAACATATAAGTGGGTTCAAAGTAAACCTGAAATTTAATAGGCCTTTTCATATCTTTATTCATTTTTAAACACCTGGAAGTTAGCAAAAATCATTTGAAGAATTAATGTCAAATTAATTGTTTCCCTGATGAGAAAAAATCCACATAGATAAGTTGACAAGATGAATATTTATAAATATTGATTGTCTGAATACGTTTCCTGGCTTACTTTTGGTAAGTAAGCAACCTGAATACAAGTTCTTCGTGAATCAATCTTGAAAGAGAGACATGTGCATCAGAAGCTTAAGCTCAAAAATAATAACATCCTGGAAAGGGATGTGGATTAATTTCTGTTAGGTACAATAGAGAGGCAATCAGATAGATGGAAGACAGCAAAACTACACTTGCAGTTTCCCTCACATGGAAAGCAGAAGCATAGGGAAGCGAAAGAGACTGTGGTCTTCTTAAAAAGAGAGAAGAGGGGCTGGAGCAGTGGCTCAGCGATTACAGTGCTTGCCTGGCATGCGCAAAAACACAGGTTCTAACCCCAGCACCAGGTACATAATGAAGTGTTGGAGCAGCCAAAGCAACATGAAAAACTAAATAAAGTTGGTTTTCTCTTTCTCCTGCATTATCCCTCTCTCTCTTAAAAAAAAAAAGAGGCAGAGACAAGAGGCAAACTAGGTGCAGATGTTAGAAATAACAAACACGTGGCAGTGATAATTAGTCATTTTTCAAAGTAACTTTTCTAGAAGCTTCAGGGCAAGAGCAGACATAAGGCACTACAAACTGACATGTGGCATACAAGTCTCCTGGAGGTCAGTTTGCAAGTGACAGTCCTCCCACCAATAAAAACAGGGAAGAGGCTTTTGACAAACATTTAACAGAAAACTGCAAAGATGAAGATTCTCTTAATCTAAAAAAATATATATATCACTAATGAACATGCATCTATATTATATATCAATTCTTAATTATATACCATATGAAAGCAGCTGTACATGCAGTATAGTAATTAAACCCTCTAAGAAAATCAAGCAAGACACTATATTTTTTCCTATTTTACAGAAGAAATGTAGTCCATGTGAGATTAATTTGTATATGTACCAATTTCCAGAAACTAGTGAATCTGGAATTTGAATGTAGAAAAACTGACTCTTAAATCCTACTTTTGACATGTGTGTACTCTATCACTAGTAATAAATGATATGCAAAATCAAGCAATAAAATACCATAAATATTAATAGTGATTAAATAGGTGCTGATATTGATTGTTAGCATAGGTATAAAGAATATCTTTCAGTGCTGATGGGGGTAGAAAATGCTGTAACTTCTAAGAAAAATCTACTTCTAAAAATTTATTCAAAATAATAAAATCAGATGAACTTTAAGTTACTACTAAAGGATTATTTACACCAACATTGTTTACAATGCCCAATAAACACAAAATGAAAGCTTCAAGATAAGTTATTAGTAAAATAAATTATAGTGGAACCAGAACATTACATGGCATTGAAAGATACAAGGTTCATTATAAATGGGCAACAGAGGAGAGTTCAGGATAATACTAGGTGAAAATCTTCATATCATAAACATTTTAGGAAGCAAAACCAGAACATATTTACATATCCATGACATTTAGGAAGGAATATTATAGTTTCTTCTTTATTTTAAAAAGAAGAAGCAATATTCTTACTGGTGGGGCAATTTAAGTTCATTTCTCTTTCAGAGAGCACATGCAGGTAAAAGAAGATGAAAGTAGAATTTGAGACTCTCCTTTCGTGATTAACTTAGAGTTAACCATAACTCTCACAATGGGTTCATGTGATAGACATTTTCATTTGCAAGGAGACACACACAAAAACTTGCACGCAAACACACTCAAATTCTACTAAGGAATTATCATAGTTGCTTTCATGGTGATTCTGAAAATTCCAGGGGAGAGCTCACCTGTATACTGGGAACAGAATGTCAAATGTCATCAGAGCATACTTGGAGTTTGTGGATTCTTGGTCCTGTTTTCTTCTGTGCTTTTTCCATTTCCAGTAGCTCTAAGCTTTAAAACTCTTCTCACTGAGTTTGGCAGAAAATAAGTGTCAGATCTCCAATATCTATTTTCCCTTTCTTCTTTACTAACAGATACACAGGTTGTTTTAGGACAGCAATGTGTCCAGTTAAACAATGTTGTCAGAATGTGTGGCAAGGAGGTATGTGACCATATGAGCCAGTTCTTGAAATGGAATGGAAGAAAATTTCTACTGAATGTGATCCAGGAAGGATACTATTTCCCAAAATGATTGAATGGGTTTAACAGAAGCATGCCACTGCTGCTTACCATTTACCTCTTGTTTTCTCTTGCAGTTGGGGCACACCTTTTGCAAAAGAGCTACGCAACAGGAAGAAGAGAACAATTATCTATTTTCCTGATGATCTTTAATAATTGTGCTTGCTCTGGCCTCACTTTTTCTTTAGTGCTTAAAAGAAAAAAAAAAACCTTAGTTTTCTTAGAATCTGAGGTTAAATATCTGCTATACGGAAATCAGAAAATTCCAAATAGTGTAGGAAACTCTCCAGTTAAATACAAAAAGAAAACATTTTTTCCTACAGTTTCCATTAATTTTTTCTGAAATTGAGTCCTATTCATTTTATTGGGTGACAGGGTCATCCTTAAAACTATACAATGTCTGATAGATAGGGGTTAGGGAAGGTCAAACTTTAATTCTCAGTTATAAACTCAGGAATGAAATATGCTTTATACGGATCACAGAATCCGCAAATGAAAAACAAAGACAAAGGACTAAAAAGCAGCATAGCATTATTAGGAGAAAGTGAATATGTTTCGAGGTAAAACCACCCCACAGGGTGACAGTGCACCTGTGTGCATGCGATGGTTAAGTCTTTTAGTAACTTTGGCTGACAAATGCAGGCAACAGTTAGGCTATTTGCAATGCATACTTTTTCCGCTATCCTGTTACTCTGAAGACTAGCTTTCCCCGTGATGGAAGATCTACGCAATTTCTAGCAGCTTCTCTAACCTGATATCAAAGATTAAAGCTCCCAATAATCATCACCTACATGTGATCCGTTTGTTCAAAATAAGTTGCTTTCTCTGTTGATCTGTGCCATATATTTCCCATTGCAGCTGGTCAAAGTCTGACATACCTTTTCTACACATGCATTTACATATTGAAGCTCTAGGCACTAGAGTTTCCCATGTCTAGCTAAAATGTAGTTCATTTTAAAAATTTTTTGTTATTTTTTTTGCTTATTGTTATTCTTATTATCAATTGTTCCAGTACCAAAAGTATACCACTGGGGCTGAAACGACACTGGGGCTGGAGTGGTGGCTCTGCTATTACAGCGTTACTCTGCTTGCCTGGCATGCGCAAGTACACGGGTTCAAACCCCACTACCCATGTACACAACTAAGTGTCAGAGCAACGAAAGTCATGTGAAAAACTGAAAAACTCAATAAAAACTAATTCTGTTCTCTCTCACTCAGTCACTCACTATCCTCCTCTCTTTAAAAAAATAAAAAAGTATACCACATACTATTCACGAAAAATGCATCTCATAACTGATTTTATGTTTCAAATTTCAGATTGATTTGTACTTAACAAAAAAAGGGCAAGTTTCTAAACTGCAGGGTCTTTCTTTCTTTCTTTCTTTCTTTCTTTCTTTCTTTCTTTTTTGCATCAGCTCTATTCTTAAACCACAAAAATCAATTTTATCAAAAGATACAATCCAATATTCTTACTCTGGAATGCGTGTATTTGTTAAAGTAAATTCAACTACACAGTGTCTTCAGGTGTGCTCTGGTTTTCTTAAAGTTTTGCACATGTTCAGGCTCTTAATCTAAAATGTTTTGATCAATCAACAATGTATCAACATTTATAAGCCATCATGTTGGAATAGCCTCTTCCATTAACTCTACAGCAAATATTATCACTTTGAATTTCTATATTATTGTAACATTTACCATACATTCCTTCATGCTTTCTTTATTTAAATGTTTTTTAAATTGAACTATCATGTCCTCCTCATTTGCCTTCCTACTTACTGTCCCTATTTATGTCCAGAAGAGCAGCACATTTCTATTCCCCATGTTCCCATTATGGCTCCTGCAGTGACTTAATGAATTCCTTTTTAAAAACCAAAATTTAAAAGCAGTTGTTTTTAAATAATTTCTATGTTTTTAGTTTTAAAAAAATCCATGTAGTCATTTCAAGTTCCAATTTAACTTATTATTTGTTATCACCTTGATGTTATAAAGCCTAAATAAAATTTACATAGAACAATTAAGAAATAATTAATGTTCATAGTAGAATGATGATGGCAGGAAGTATAGCAGAAATAATAAGCATCCGAGGAGATGGATGTGCTTATTCTGATTTGGAAACTCATGGTCATACACATGTCAAAACATTACATGGTACCCCATAAATATAAGCCATTTTAATATGTCAATAAAAAGTTAAAAATAAATGAAAAATTTAAAAAGGTTAAAACAAAGCCCTTGTAAGGTTTCTGTTTTACTTCCCTTCCTTTATCTTGGAAGCAAGAAGATACATGCTCTTATCAAATGAGTAATTTTTGAGCAAATGTCTTCCAATTTTATAAAAATAGCAATTTATTATTCCTCCAGATCTCTTTTGTAAGCATTTATTTTGGCATTCTACATACTGTCTAAAGACACACACACATGAAATGTTCCTGCTTTATGAGACTCCTACTAAACGACAACTCACTTCTTTAGGCATTTAAAAGAGTGTTTTTCCTTTTACATTTTTCAAAACTGTTCTGGATATCTAATGATGCATACAAAGCCCTCAAACTTAATGGTGTAAAACACTTATTTTGCTCATGGATCCGGTGTCTGAGATGTCACTTCAGCAGGACCAACTTGTTTCTGCTCCACCCCTGTCAGCTAAGGCAGCTTGAAGCTCTTGGTCTGGAATTATCCAAAATCTCATTTATGCATATGCCAGTGTTTGGGTTTAAAAGCCTTGGTTGAACACTGAAGCGGCCAGACTCCTTGATCACCTGTTTTTATTTCTGTGTGATTCTTTTTCAGCATAGCAACTTCAAGGTGGTTGGATACATTACATGGAGACTCCGGTGCCAAAGCATGTGTTCCGAAAGAAAGTGAGCAAGTGGAGACGAAGCTGTGTTCTTCATGTGATACACAGAAGGATTCATACCTCACGGTTTCTATCATGTTCTGTGCACTGGAACAGCCACAGGTCCCTTGCTGCACTGGAAAGGAGCAAACACGGGCCTCATTTCTTCAAGAAAAGAAATACAAATACTGGAAATATTGTTGTAGCCATTGATAAGAAATGCAATTTGTTCCAATAAACTTATTTTATGTTCAGAAATTTACTGAAATGGTAGCACTTAGACTAATATTCTGTAATTATTTTTTGTCCTTCAAGAAGGACTATTTTGGGGACTGGAATGATGGCTCAATGGTTGTGGTGCTTGCCTGGCATGCATGAGTCCTAGAGTTAAAACCCCAGCACCATGTACACATCGAAGTCTCAGAGCAACGAAGGGCATATGAAAAACTAACGAAAAATTGTTTCTCTCCCTCTCTCTCTCTCTCTCACTGTCCCTCTCTCTTAAAAAAAAAAATGAAGGGCTATTCATTGAGAACAAATTACTAATAATCACTTTCAGTTTGCAATGTTCCTCTGCTTAAAAATTGTTGCCTTTGTTTTCCAAATTTCTACGTACTTGTATTTCTATCTCTTTTTCTTCCTTTTAAAAACTATTGTTATTCAATTTTATTATTTTCAAGTACAAAAAGAGCGAAACTTGTTCCCTCAGCATGCTCAGTAGCTAGTGCTGGACTTATTATCAAAACGTTGGTGGTTTATAAGTACGAATTTAAAAAGCTAATGAATAGGGGCTGGAGTGATGACTCAGTGGTTGTGGCGCTTCCCAGGCATGCATGAGCACAACGGGTTCAAACCCCAGCACCCACGTACACAACTAAGTGTCAGAGCAACGAAATCCATGTGAAAAACTCAAAAAAATTTGATTCTCTCTCTCTCTCTCTCTCTCTCTCTGTGTCTCTCTCTCTGACTGTCCTCTCTTAAAAAAAAAAAAAGCTAATGAATGGATTAGCTCCTCTTCTGTGTTCTCCTATTTATTGCCATAAATTTCTTCTTTGTTAAAAAAGTCATTTCTGTATTTAAATATATCTGCTGACTTCTAACATCTAGAAATAATTTTCCATTAAGTTCCATGAAGTTGAAGAGCTTATTTATCTTGAAGTAGAAAAAAAAATAATGGGAAGGTAATATTGACTTCCCCATGCTACAATTTCCTAATACCAACGTTGGAAGTCAGGGTTTGATTTTGTTAATAATTAAAGTTCCACAGCTTCCAATACAAAAATAAAGGCTTAAAAATCGCCTGTAGAATTAAATAATCACTGTTGTTAGGAAAATAAATTTCAATCTCCCCCACTAGTTTCATTTCCTTCAAATACTGTATATGTATATGTATATATATATATATACACAACAATACTCAAATTTATCAGTTACTAAAAGATGTCAGAGAATTATTGGCATCTCCTTGGTAGTACCACTCCATGAGCTTGGAAAGTATTTTTACCATTTCTCTTCATTGTACACTCATTTGTTCTTGAAACACTGATTTTATTTTACTGTCTTTTCTGGAAACATCACTGTATCATAGCCTTTTCATTATTATGCTAAAGCATTTTCTTTAAACTTTGATTGTGGTGTACATTTAAGATCATAGTGCACTATGGTTTGGTTTAAAGGTACCTCTTCTCCTAGTTTATTACACAAGAACATACATTAAATTTTTGTGATCATCATATCTGCAGCACATTGAATAATCTGTGGACTATATTAGTTGCTCAAAGTAATTTGTTGCCTGGGTAAAATAAATTTGAAAATAAATTTAGTAACCTTTTAAACTATCCACAAAGTTTAACATATATGAATATTTGGAGTACTCAAAACAAATGAAATAAAATAAAGCTCCACAACTTTCAAATATTTATAGCATTCAACCTCAAGCATCGGACAGTATGATTTATTTAATGTTTGCCTTTTTTTCTAATAATGTGGAGATTGAGTCAACTCTCCTATGTATACAGCAGATGAGTTTTAGGGATAGAAAGTATTTGCATCAATGCCTAAGTACTACTTGCAAGGTGTTCTGTCCTTGAATCCCTTGTAAGAGCCAGAAATACAGAATGTGCTTGGTGCTGGTAAACACCCTCTTTGTTCTCAGAGCTTCTCTGCCATATATTCCAGCTTCCTTTTCTGCTGGCTTCTAGAGACACAGGGCTATGCCTACTTGATATCCCCTGACTGTTTGTGTACCATCCTCAATTCAAATATTGAAACCTTATCCCTGACGTGATAATATTAAGAAGTGAACTTTTTGGGAAAGTGATTAAATCATGAGGGCAGAGACACCAGGAATGTGATTCGTGTACTCAGGAAAGAGGCAGAGAGCTCCTTTACCTCCATCTGCTTTGTGAGAAGGCCCCCAAAAATGTGGCATGTGTGAAGAAGGCGAACCCTCCCCAGTAGTGAGTTTGCCAGTGCTTTAATTTGAACCGACATCCTCCAGAGAGGCAAGCAGTATGTTCCTGTTATTTATAAATTGCTCAGTCTAAGTGTAGGGTATTTTGTACACAATAAGATACTGCTTTTTCTGAACTACCCTTGTCTCCTTCTGGACCTGTCAGCCAGGGCCTTTCTCCATTCTTTGCACCATTTGCTTTCAGGAAGCCTCACAGTGGCTTTAGCACCCAGCAGATGTTTTAATTGATGTTTACTAAGCACCAGCCTTTTATTGAGTTAGTACTAGACCTTGGGTATGGCATGTGAACAGGATGCACTAGTCATGCCAAGTGAACAAGCCCGGGGGCTTCTGGCTTCTCTTTAGCAGTAGCTAAAAAGTGCAGTAGCTGCTTCCTAATGTAGTTAATTCTGGGTCCTCTCAACACCCTTTTGATTTCTCATCTGGGTAAAAATTCAGAATAATTTCCAGCTTCGTGGAGAGACCAGGTCTTAACATTTTTTTAAAAAATATTTTATCCATATGCCACAATAGAGTATATTATGTGGAGTTGGTAGTGAATTACTGCTGATAGTACAAGAGTTCATGGCTCTGATAAATACAAATACGGATAAAAAGCTAAATAATACTCTGGTATCATTTCCGGTTTTCAAAAACGATAAGCCTGTCTCAGTCCCTAACATTACTCTGCTTCAACTCTTTCCCTCTTTATTGTGTTGGTTAACACCTACCAGTTCATTTGAATATCAGCTGAAGCCTTTCATCCTCAGGCCAAGCCACACCCACTGGGTAAGATTTTAGTTTTCACCCTCCATAGTATTTTATGACTTTCTTTTATATTTGTTAGAATTGGAAGTTGTATATAGATTTGTGGGTTTTTTTCTGCTTCCCTCCTTAGAGTATATATTCAGTAAAAGAAAGGACAGTGTCTTATTTATTTACTATTGTATCATCAGCTCATGAGAATGACCTGGAAACTTCTAGTCCATAATAATTTTATTTGAATAAATGAGAAGGGAAAAAGAAGTTAAGAACCAGGAGATAATCATAGAATGAACGCTCATTAAGAAAACTGAGTGATAGGGTAGAAGTAAAGGGGATCACATGACTAAATTGGATTGCAAGGCAGAATTAAATTGGAAAGACTCATGTATGTACTTCTATCTGAAAATAGGGAGAATTATTGAAGTGCTTTAATGGTGGGAATAATTGAAATTCTATTTACTTTTCCACAAGATCAATGATAATGATTTTAGTTACTCATTATTGGGATCTCATAAGAACACAAGACCTGTTTGGAAGTCAAAATAAAGTTCCATGTGATTCTTAAATTATAAACAAAAAGTGAATTGCTTGTTACTGTTCACTTACTAATTTTAAACTTTTATTATGCAGGTTATATTATCTTGTTGACTCTATTCCCACATACACACAATAATACATTAAACTAATGTCCTCAAGGAATAATCTGAAATGATTAGCAGAGATCCTTCTCTGAATTGCATATTACTGGGACATTTATTTTATGTGTGGGTTTGGAGTATTTATTTTTAAAAGAATGTACCAACCTTTACTCATGTAGTTGCTTTATTGTTCACAGAGGTTAGGTTCACTGAGAAAATGAACAACATTAATTTCCCAAGTAACTTTTGCTTTAGTATCTTGAATGAGGTAACATGATCTATGTGTTTCTCCCGAAACAAAGAAGAGAAAATTTTGCAAATGATTAAATTTCCATATCCTACTTCATATCCACTAAAACAAGGCACCTTCAAATGTCATTTTGAAGATACTTGTGAAAACAATAGATTTTTGTCACACTATTAAATTGATAAGTGGGATCAGATACGTAACTGGTGAACCAATTGTAAAGTGAAAATGATGACCTTTATTGAAAATTCAGTAGGAAAAAGCCTTTTTGTTATTGCATGGTGATGCTTTCAAGTTGTCACAGTGTGTTTTATTTGGAATTTGATGTTGGACAATTTCAGGTGCTGGGTTACTCACTAACTGAATAAAGGAAGGTCTTCACAGACATCCAGCCATACCTTGGGATTCTACAGCAAAGGAAAGCACTTTCCTGACCCAAAACTTCTCATACCTGCGCAAAAGGTCCTGGGCTATTCACTTAGTTTTTTTTTTTTTTTTTTAATTTGTTTTGTTTGTTTGCTTGTAACAGGGGGAGGGCAGAAGACAGGGGACAGCAAGTACTCAGGACTGAATTAGAACCAATTATATCCCATGCTTTTATAATTATGTCAATATGAATCGCAATGTCATACGTAACTAAAGTGACAATAAAGAAAAGAAAAGAAGAAAGCCCCTGGGCTACTGTGTTGCATGGGTATGAATGGAAAGGAAGCTGAGAATGAGCCCTGGGAGTTAAAGAGGTAGCTAGAGTTAGACTCACACAAGAGCCAAAGACTCCAGCACACGGTCCAGCACAAGCTCCACTGTCTTATCACAACTTTTTATAAAACACTAATTCAAAGATAAAATTATTAAACACTTCATGATGACCACTGGTGAGCATCATACCCCATGTGCAGGGTTCCATTCAGAGTTCATAGTCTGGTGCAGCTCCACTCACTGATCACTTACCCACGAAGTCAGCCCTGATGATATGCGTTAGTCTATAGCCTCAGCTAACTAGTCATTGAACTTCAGCATCAAGACTTCTAAGACTGTAAACAACCCCCCCTTGCTATATAAATTTGAATTTAAACTGAGATCTGTTTATACATTTGACAATATGTGATCGAGTCTTATTTATAAATTTGACAAAATGTGACTATTGCTGAAACCTGTGTACAATGTTGGCCTTTGACCACCTGTGGAAGTTTGGTAATAATAATTTCCAGGGTTATTTCAGGGCTTTTGTCTATAGAACTCCAGAACTATCTGTACCATAGATTAGGAAAATGTACGTATCATAACCATGTGCTCCCTCTAGAGTATCCAAAGTCTCTTTTAGTAGAAAGTCATTCAGTCTTCACCCCAATAAATTGTCATGTTCCCAAACTGTCCCTTCTCCTCTACACACTCCCATTAAAAGCTAATAAACCTGTGGTTTGGTTCTTACTGTCAGGAGCCTCTTAAAATATAATTGAGATTACAATGGTATTTTAAACATTCATTTGAGTGGACACTAAATGAAGATCAGTATCTTACACATTTTAAAAATTATCACTCTCAAATTCCTTTCATGTAGGTTAGCAGTGCCCTTGATGGTTGAACACTGCTAGTAACACTCCACAAGCAAACATGAGGAAGAGAGAAACTATGTGTTGCCAGTGGCACGAAATTAGCTGATAAGGAAGCAGTTTAGTTCAGCAGTGGATTTGTTTTCTAATTCTGATACTTCCACTAAATTGTCTTGTGACCTTTAGCTTGAAACTCCCATTTTTAAAGATGTGATATTCCTTCTACATCTCTGGAAAAGCAGGAGATATTTGGGAGAAGTAAAGAATTACATGGTGGGGTTACTTCAGTATCTGAGCACCAAGATCACAGGTAATCACTGGGGACACACGAATAAGAATGTGTCCTGACTTGGGGGACATGATGTTTGGTCCAAAGCTAAAGAGAGAGTCTCAGCCTGCCGTTCACAATGATTCTTAAAATCTATCCTAATTTCTATGTAAATATCCTGCACATTTATCCACTCTTTCCTGACTCCATTAGATCAACAGCAGTAATCAAAATACAATTTAAAATACTAATGTCTTCTTTAGGTAAAAATGAGGCAATATGTTCAGTGTTTAGAAGCAAAATAGCACGAAGCAGTGGAAAGAATAATACATTGCAGGAGTTGAAAAGATAATAGGTTCATATTTTTATGGAAAAAGTCCAATCTTAAGGTATTTCTTTTTGAAATGAATCAATATGTAATTGCTAGATCATGTGGTAAAAATACAGGTCCTTAGATCACCAAGTCTTGCCACTTTGAAACCATCAGTGTTTGTGAGATCCCTAACAATCACATTTCAAAGAGCTTCTTAGATCTTTGGTGGAAGGGTATTAGGGTAAGTTCCCATTCTGTGGTATAACTGCCAAATTGACAAATCTTACTTAAGGAAAGCTTTTAATTCTCTTTTATCTCTGAACAAACTGAAAAAAAAATCAGTTTCTTGATATTCTCTTAATTTGGGAGTAAAAAGACAAGTATTTCTGAGATATCCATTTTATTAGTAAAGTATGTTTTCATTAGTTAAGTACGTTTCCAATATTAGAACAAATGCTAGCAGTGTTCCAAGGTTACTGCATAGTTCTAAGCAATATTTCACTAGTTTAACGTGGCCTGGACTATATTAGTATTGTATATTAACTACCATCTACATGACAATGTATTTCTTAAATCTTTCATGTATTCATATTATACGTACCCTGCACCTGTGCAAGGATTTAAATTGGTAAAGACAAAATTAATGAAAATTGTGGTAGTACAATCAGGACACATATTTAGGACTTTCAATATTGGGCTGAATTTAGTCAAAAGGTGACTGAAGATCATGATTTCTAGCACAACAAAGTACTTATAGTCAGATCTATTTTATTAAAATTAACATATGAAATCAATATAGAAAATACCAATTTAATTGAGGGTCATGAACACTGTTTGAAAGACATGTATTTTATTTGTTTTTCAGGTATAATAAATTTGAGACAGAATTTGTAAGTATTTTTTTTAATTACTGGAGTTTTCTACTCTTCCTCTAGCTTATGAATGCCAAAGACATGGAAAATATGCATTATTTGGAAAGATAATTTAATTATACTAATAGATTTTGAAAGTCTGGGCATAATATGCTGTTCGGAATATTAGTTTAGTTCATGAGTTACACTCACTACTGATTTGACCAATAGGTGTTTAATAGCTATTTTAATTAAATAACACCCCAACTAAAGTAGCAGTAAGTGGTATTTAAAATGTAACTGTGAAACTTCATTTACCCTTAATCTCTGTATGTTTGTTTGCTAGGTATCAAAATATTAGGGAAATATTCTTAAATTTCACAAAACAGATAAAATCTGATTTGATTTTTTAAATTGTAACTTTCCTGGAAGTTTTTGATCTAAAGGCATGTAGTGTTATATATTAACATTATCCCAGAACTGCCATAAAATTAAGGTCTTCTCCTATACCAAGCACTATGTAATTAATAATTAAGAAAGTTTAGGGGCTGGAGTGGTGACTTGGGGGCTGGGGTACTTGCCTGATATGCACAGGAACTAGGTTCAAACCCCAAAACCACATACACAACTGAGTGTAGGAGAAATAAAGGCCAGATTAAAAAAATAAATTCATTCTCTCTCTCTCTCTCTCTTTAAAATTAAAAAAAAATGTTTAGACTATCAGTACAACAGGGAATACTCAACTCCCATTGGAAACCTAGCTATACACAGACAGGCAGAGGACCTCAGAAATGTCAACAATTATTATACATGTATATTTCATTTCAAAGTAATATGGTGGAATTACAGAGGAGATAGGAGTTTGGGGAATGGATGAAGAGGGGATAGATCCTGGTATAGGACTGACCTCAACTTACTCTCACTATATCAATATACATGTATGCATCATTATGTGACAACAATTCCCTCCAATATGTAAGTCTGTGTTGAACTAATAATAAACAAAATTCTGTAAGAGAAAACATATTTCAAATTAAAAATACTCTTTTTGAGAACTACAAGAATTATTTCTGTTGTGCCTCCTTGATTTTAAAATGACACTGAAAATTTTCACCAAAAAATATTGCCCGTATGAAAACAGTCTATTCACTCAGGAAGCATGGGTGTCATCATTGTGTTTCATTATGGAGTTTCAGATGAACAGGCATACTGTGTATCAGAACGACAGACAGATAGTTGGAAAGATGGATAGAAGGAAAGGAAGAAGGAAAGAGGTAAGGAGGTAGGAGGAAGTCCATGAATGCTTTACTTTAAATGTCATAATTTTCTTTCAGATATGCTGAATCTGATCTTTGATACAATGTCAAATTTCCTAATGTATTTTGGGTGGCACCCTTTTCTGGGAAAGATATGAATTGAAAATAAAGTAACATGTTATTTAATAAAATAAAACAGATACAAAATCTTGCCTTGTATTTACAGACAAATTTTAATGGAATATTTCATGGTCCAACACAAATATCAGACCCAATGACACTAATTCTTGTACAGCCTTTGGCTTACCCTGTATAACAAAATCTGTTATTTAAAGTAGACTATAAAATACCTTATGGTAAGTGAACTTCCAAAGACACAAAGAAAATCCTCCATAAATTTAAAAGCTTATCTCAAAGTCTTATTGGCATAAGCTTAGGATGGATATATTATTAATTTCATTATCTTAGGTAGTTGAAATATATATTGGTTAGAGTGTGAAAATTAAAAAAAATAGGTTTAGATATTTTGCTTCTGTTCCTAGTCAACATTAGTAAACACATATACGTGGATGTATAATTACCTTTTACAGAGTTTTGAAATTTTGGCAATCTCAAGCAAATTTCCCTAAGTCAGCAACACTTTTTAACCCTTAATCAGCATATTACAAGGTTCATATATTTCGAGTAATGAATGAATGATATGCAAATAAAATAACATTTATTTTACCATGGTTAACTATTAAAACTTCTCTTTTGAAAGGTACATGAAAAATGGGCATCTTTGAGGAAACCTAAGGATGGGTAATGTATGCAGTGGAAAGAAAGTATTCAAAATAATGTGTTTGGCATAAAGAAATATGTTTTGTAACATCTTTTATAAGTTGTCACTGACAAAAAGGAAAATTCCATCTTTCAATTTCTGTTTTCAAACCTAAAAAATGTACTAAATGAATAGACAATTCAGTAATGTCCAACAGATAACTAAAATTCAAATTTTATTTTTCCATATTTATCAGACAATTTTTTCTGACAAGACTTTACTGAAAGATGAAGTGCAAATGGGAACCCTGTAAGAATGTTTATAAGCGTTGTACATGACATATTTTAAGCGCCACTAAGTACACATTGAATACTTTGTAAGTATATAGGCATATCAACATGCAAGTGTCATGTACCTAATATTACAATATGCATTTTGTTTTTTGAAAATGTTAATGAGAAAAGTAGATTCAATAATTGTATTTATTTTCTGTGCAATACGATTAATTTTGGTGGGTGTTCTTTACAGCACAGAATTTATTTTTTATGCTGTCATGAATATACCCTTCCAAAAGTTATGAATTGCATGTCACATAAATAGAACACTTTACTTTTGAAGCTACATTACTGGGAACACCTGCATTTCTGGGTACCATTTTCAGAGATAAGTCTTTAAATTCTTTTTAACATGGCAGACTTGTTCCAAGGTTGGTTATGTTGAAATATTTATGATGAAAATGGAGCTTTCTTGAGGGAATATTTTTGGTTGAATGAAAAGCTAAACAACCAATTCACAAACATTGATGTGAACTGAATATGAAGAAAATAGATCAGCAATTCCAAACTCATAAATCCTTGGGTTACTACTTAACTGCATCATTGAATCTACAATAAGTACAGCAGTACAGTTAAATAAATTTGTAAAAAGATTAGAATTTTATACATTTATAAGGAGAAATATTACCAGCTTTGAAAAATTTCTAGATTATTTTTCTTTCTGTTCATGAGACTCATTCAACACATTAGAAATACAATGAAAAGCAAAAGGAGAAAGATATAACAGCTTTGTTTACATTTATAGTTTTTTAAACCGATTAGTAACCACTGCTTTCAACCATCAATATTTTATTGCGTATGACTTTCACTATCAGCAAATATAAAGAGAAAACTGTCTACTAATATCATGTACAAGGAAAAGCATCTAAAGAAGGAGAGCATTTGAGGTTTGACAGTACTGTGTGTAAGTGTAATGTTGCATTTCATACTGCACTTTAAAGTCCATTTAGGAATCACTGCTGCTTTGACCCTGGATGTGGGAAAAGTGCTTAAGTGCTGAGCCCTGGTAGGTTTGTCTTTTGCCCCTGCAGTCTTCAAATATGTTTTAACTTTACTTCTTTTGAAATATACATTATATTTCAGAGGGGAAAGTAGTGAGTTTTTTTTCTTTACATCTTTTTCATATTTGGACTCATTCTTTCCAAATCATTTCTTGTACATATATATGCATATGTATATTTATATGTACAGGATGTTTATATGAAAAAGATGATAAAGATTGGACCAAAAATCATTTGAAACATAACCATATAACATAGAAATAACGGATTTAACTTTAAGCATATTTTATAGATTCACCATCACAATTTGGGAAATTTATGTGTCTTTTTTCCCCCAAGCGAAAAATATGACCACAAAATGGCATTTTCTTTTATGATAATTAAGTTACATCATTAAAAATTCATATTATGCCTATGCAGGCAAAGTAAAGAGGGCATTTGTGGCAATACTTTGCATTTCTTGAGATTATTTGTTAAATGGGGGCAATTTCAAAAAAACTTAAACTTTTATACCAATAAAACTTCTCAGAAAAAAATCATATGCATGATTTTTACTTAGAATAGCATTGATTTATAATAAAATTTTACATTTTAAAAGTTAAGAGAAATATCACGTTGGATTGCAAAGTGTTGCCATTGAAATTATTTTTTAAAATCACAATTACATTACAGTGAAATACTAAATAGGCATGAAAAGAACTATCCTTATCAAGTTATTGTATTTTGCCTACAGGAAAAGTTAGTCATAGAGAAGGAAAACAAACGCAGATCCATACACCATAGAATACACTACAAGAAATTGGCTTTTGAGATTTCCCAGGGGGCAGGGAGTGCACTGTTATGAAAGTCCCAAAATAATGCTTCCTGGGATATCCTGTAAATAATCATTTCCTCTATTTATACTGAAGTATCATAGCCCATGTTAAAAGTGAGAGGTAGAAGGATTATTGTAAGTATGCATGGCAGAATAATTACCAGCTATATCCAATAACTATTGCATTCAATATTAGTAATCTCAATACATAAAAACGCTGATGATTTTAGAACCCATTCTCTTATGTTGTCCCCTTAACTTTCTTTATTATCGTGCTTCTTTCAATCCACTGCCTTTGGAAGGGTATAAGTGCAAAGGAATGTTTTGGGTGGAATGGGGAGAGAAAAGGAGAAAACAATAGAATAGGAAACAAATATAAAATTTTCATTAAGATATAGCAACTTCGACTATTAATTGTACCCTATGTTCTTTGATTAAATAAGTTTGTTCTCTGAATAAAAGTACTGCAATCTATTAAAATACAAACACTTCAAATAAAGTTTAACAATCTCAATCGCAATTAGGTATAAATCAAAGTTTAAAACTCAGGTTATTTCTCTGCCGTAATGCTAGTATCAAAGCAAAATATAATTTTATTATGTCATGTTGATATTTAAGTAATAATAATTTAGCTTGTTGAGTTGCTTGTGTTTTTGATTAATGTTTTAGTACATGAGAGGTGATGATTAGCTAGGTATTGGATCTTATTTAAGAACTTTTTAAAATCCCTTTGCATTAAGTATTCAGCAATAGAATTGCAGATATTGCACTGAGTATAGTTCAATATTGCCAGTGTATATTTCAAAACAGATTATATTATCTACACTAAGATTTCCTCTTTCCCAGTATTCAAAATGCATATTATAATTACATGGGTTTCCAACATCCATACACAGCAAGTACAAGATACTTACATGTACGTACACTGTAGTTACCTATATTTTGCATAGTTTTTAGTGTGTACTTTGTGCCACTTAACAAAAAGCATTACTCATCAGTAATTCTCATTAGGTGTTTCATTTACTTCAACAGCGATTGTTGGTTAAAGTTTTATTTTGTTTTGTATATTCATCACAGATTACCATTTGCAAAAGGAAATAATGCTGGGCATTTTTAGAAGGTTCTAAGCAATTATAAGTTCCATGGGAAAGTTGCAGTCAGACAAGAGGTTTTGCATTTTCTCCACAATTAAAAATTTTGATATGAAATTTAATTTTTATCATTCCTTAAATATTCCTTATGTCCAAAGAAAAAAGAAAAAAAGCATTTTCATGTTCTCCTTGGTAACACTTTGCAATAAGTGGCACTAAATTACACGATAACTGCTATGTTACATGGAAGAGCCATCACTGTCAAACAGCTGCTGTACATGTGCCTATATGGAATCTCAATGCTGTTACAATCATGAGTACATAATTACAAGTGAGCCTGTCCTTTTATCTGAGATATTTATATTTTTTACAAAGAAATAAAAATAAATGAGGTGTTAGCTTCTTTTTCATAATTAGGAAAGTTAGTTTGATTTCTCTATTTGTTATTTTAATTGTGGAGTTTCAATGAAAGATTAAGCTTCTTGAATCAATATGAGATCATCCAGTTTCTAGATTAAACTCTGATATCAGGTTCCTTAAACTGCTTCTTGGATTTTCTGGTAAAAGAAAACAAGTTGAAATCTCTCTGTGTGTGTCTTTTCTGTCTTTCTTCCTCTTACACACATTCACACACACACAAACACATACACACACACACATCATCATCATCATCAGTACTCCGCTCATGCTATTTGTCTTTACTCTTGCACTCACAAACTTCTTTTTCTTCTTAATTTTGATGATTGTTCTACCTAAGACACTCAAAAATGGAAAAGAGGAAAAGAATGCTGTTTAGATTTTTTTTCAATGGAGGACAATCAATTTACACTGTAAACAGTACACTGGCAGAAAATAGCTACTTTTGGTAAAGAATAGTGTTCCATATTCTACTAGGGGTATGCATGTATGCACACTCCTTCCATGGAGTTCCCTAGCCACTGTGATCACTTTGTACCGCCAGAAAGTGGCTAGATGTGCCTACAAGGATGCACATTTCAGATTTTCAAATTGACATGGATCCCATTTAGAAATCTTATCTAATTTTTTTCTGACTTGTAAGAATAGAAATGAGAAGAATTTCTATACTTTAAACATTGTTGAGTGAAAATCAAATAATTTTTAAAGTTAGGAGACTATAACTCCATTGCTATTTTCTCCAATCACAGAAAATGATATTTAATTCAAATTGAACTCTATTTAACTGGATTAGAATCTACAAATATCAATCTATCAGTTAGTTTTCAAGAGCTCCAATGAGATTTTATATTACTGTGAAGGGTTAAAAGAGTGAAAAATCTAGAATTGTAACCAATTTTGGATTTCTAATTTTATAGTGCTATAAATAATGATTCACTTATTTAGGCAACAATTTAGCAGTTGGAGCCAAGTAGAATATAGATGAAATGAAGAGAGATGTAAATACAGCATCAATGAAGAGTAGCAATTTTGTAAGTGCATCCTGAAATTAGACTTTAAATAGTAATTGATGATGCAATTTATACAACTTACTTCTGCAATAAGAACCTTTCCATTTTGTACTAACAGGATGAGTTTTGCTTTGTGGAGTCTTTCTAAAGATTATGCATTGAAAGATATGAACAGTTTATAAACCTATTCTAGTTTCAATGTGTCTAGTAGCACCTACCTGATTCTCTCAAACTACCATACTATATTAACATATTATTGCATTTTTTCCACAGATGGTATGGAGTGAACTGTTAAAAACAAGCATGCAATCACATCAATGCAGACTTATTTCCTTAAAATGTCATACTGTATATGATTTATTATGTTAACACTCAACCACATCATATTATTTATGTTCTGTATATTTTGAAAAAGTGCTGCTTGACCGACATCGTCCTTTTTCTTTTGTAAGAAATCAACAAGATAAATTCTTCAACAATCAAAAAAAACAACTTAAAAATTCTAACATTGTTCTTAAAAGATTTATACTTTTCTGATAAATAATCTAAGATACAGCACCCTTGTCTTTCATTTGTTTTTAATACATGATGTTGTACTCAACCATTCTCATTCCTCAAAAATAAATTCCAAGATATTATTTGTAAATCCTAGGCCATCATGCTGTCAGACATCACAAGTATAGCTACAATATTGTCATATTGTTTTCTTCTTAAAGGTGCAATGCTTGTAAGTGGGAAAATATTTTTTTAATCTAACTGGATTTTTATTCTTCAGCATATAATAAATTTAATGAGAACTATTCTAGCAATATCATATTTTACTAGAAGAAATAATGAGGCTTTAATTTGACTCTGCTTCATATTTAAGAGTACAGCATTTTAAAATGGTTAAATACACCAAAGTTTCAAAATAATCCAGAGAAAGAGACTTTCACCTTGGAGTTTAAAACGTGGCAGAAATTCTCCATCACTCACTGTTTCATAAGTTTGTACCTCACAAATGCATAGACAGGAATTTAATATAAAGAATTAGTTCATTTATACAGAAAACATATCTTAAACATTTCTTTTACATTTCTTTTTGGCAAACCAAAATAGTTAAGCAGCTCTGGAACTGCCAAATTAAAATTTGTAAATTTTTAGCAAGCTAAGAGTTTATTTTTAGATTATTTTTCAACTGTGGTTGTGATTTAAAACCTGAGGCTGTGCACTGGTTGTTAGCTTAAAATTACCTTTCCTTATAACATTGTGCTTCCATTGTATAACAAATAAAAATTAACAAGAACTAGAAAAATTTGTCATTGAACAGTGCTAGGACATACAGACAAAAATACTAATACATGTTATCTACTTATAATATTGGTTTAAGTAATATCTAAAGGGATATAATGGACGTTAGAAAATACTTACTTATGACTGAATTACCTACAGCCAAAAAAGTTAAATATGTATCAAATAATGTTTAATTGGATTTATTATATGCACTATATACAGATACTAAAATGTCTCAAAATTGTGCCCTAAGAATACTTTGATTTTGTTTAGGCAGGTGAGTTATTACAGAGAAATAAATTATAGAATCAAATTTAGAAATGAATGAAATCTTTGTAATTTTCAAAGCAGTTAAATGTTTGGAATGATTTATCAGTAAATGTAACTAAAATAGACAAATGGTAGAATCTATGTAATTATGTAAGATGTCATGTCATGATTGCAATCCATACACATGATTCCTGTATCAAATATTAAATTTTTAAATAGCAAATTGATACAGCATTACTTGTATAATCTCAAACATTCCAGAAACTACACTATGGTGTTCTCAGTTTGTGTTTTCTAGGGCATATGTTTCAAAAACATGTTGTCTTTGAAGATAGACAGGTAGAAAACATTGTTTGTAAACCTCTAATCTTCGATTAAACATTAGGTCTTCACCTAATCCTGTTACTTGTGAAATCTGTCCAATGGCAAATCAAGTCTATGATTTAAAGAAAAAAAAAGAAATAGGGAGGGGCTCTGCATACATTTGTTTTTCAATGTATAAAAACAACTCAATATCATGATTCAAGGAGATAATTAACATTGTTAAGGCTGTATATTCAAGCACTGTATGTTAAAAGAGCAATGGCGTGAAATTTAGGCAGTAAGAAATGTCCTGCATTATGGATGGTACAGTAATTAAAGAATGATGCTTTTGACAGCTGATTGTTGGTATACACTGGCTACTGATAGCAGTACAGTATGGAAGTTAATAAAAATAGCAGAAGATGGTAGAAATGATTTCTGAAAGATGACAGCCAGTTTTCTTCAGCAGCCAGCTTGGTAAGTAAAACTCAGAATCGTGGCCTGAATTTTAAATGAAATACTCTTTTTTCTCTTCGGCATTGACTTGGCTGCCTTCAGCATTGATAATGGCTGTGTCAGCATCTGGTGCATCTTCAGCTCCTTTAGCTTCATTTGTTAAATATGTTCCTGTTGATATTGGAAGAAAACTATGTTAGTTCTGTGAGCCTAGTAAAACAGCCAGCAATAAAGCAGTATACATTTAAAGATGGAACTTATATTAGATTTTTTATATGTGGGAGCATTTTCTGAGATGTAAGCCACACAAATCGCCCTTCTTTTAGTTTTCTAGTATGTGTTGCTGGGGAAGCTATTCTTTCTTTTTTTTTTTAAGCTGATGTTTTAAAAATTTTAATAAGAAATTTGTTGAACAATCAAACATGCTTCTAATGAAACAATATAATGTATATATAAATTCTGAAAATTAGATTTACCCCTAAAAGTCCCCCCCCCAATTACCCACTCTTATCCTCTCCCTCCACCCTCCTTCTCAATACATCTCTAGGAACGTCTTAGGTTGTATGTCACTACACCTTTTCCGGATTTAAAACATGAGAATTGGCCTCCTTTCTCCATGGCCAGGGTCTAGCTCCTGCCTCTAGAGATGAGTGAAGACATTCAACCCTTGGTTCTCTGGGTTATGCTGATTTCACTCAGCATAATTTCTTCCATAGCCATCCATTTACTTTCAAAGGCTACAATATCATTGTTTCTAATTGCTGAGCAGAACTCCATGATATATATTTACTACAGTTTTTGGATGCATTCATCCAGTGAGGGACATCTGGGTTATTTCCATAATTTAGCTATTGTAAATTGAGCTGCTATGAACATTGATTTTGCTGTCTCACTGTAAAGTGCTGATTCTAAATCCCCTGGAAAAATACCCAGGAGAGGAATAGCAGGATCATATGGTGGGTTAATCCCTAGTTTTTTGAGGATTCTCCACACTGCTTTCCAGAGGGGCTATACCAGTCTGTAGTTCTACCAAAAGTGTTCCAGTGTACCTATCTCTCCACAACCCCTCCAGCATCTATCATTGCTTATTTTCTTCATTTTTGCCAATCTTACTGGCGTGAGGTGAAATCTTAATGCAGTTTTCATTTGCATTTCTCTGATTATTCTTTAATGATTGATAAAGAACACATAAGCACAGCAGGTGTCACAATTTGGGTCTTTTATTAAGACCTGGCTAATGATCATGTCAAATATATCAACATTCATTTTAGCTGTTGGGCACTATACAAAAGAAAAACGCTGCGCTGGACACCATGATACTTCTTCCTCTCCTCCTCTTTTATGTTTCATGTGCTCTGAGCAAAAAGGAGCTGCGCACCTGCACCTGAGGGCTACTTCCTCTCTCTCTCTGTACCTTCTGGTTGGTGATAGCTGACAACACCAACATAGCAGTCCCTCATTGGCTGGGATAAGGCAGTCTGCTGCTTCATCATTGGTTCCTTAGCTGTCTGCCCTCCCTATAACAATCCATGTGCCTTGGGATTTCTAAGCTGTCATCCTCTGCATGAGATTGACTTATTTCCCCTGGCCGGAAGGGAAGGGATGCCCAGAAAGAGTAAGGGAGGTCCAAGATTTCAGCTGCCGGCACTTGCCCTCCTGATTCGTCCTGATTGGCTCCCGGGGGACAATCCACCTGGTCCAGATTGTCCCGCCCTCCCTCAGGGACGCCTGAGATAGGGACAGATGGTGCCCAGTGTGAGGAAATTCTCATGCTCCCGCTGACAGGACATCGTCCGCCAAGAAGATATTGAGGAAATTCTAGCTCGGGTGAGTAGGCCCACCACCCTGATCTTAGGGCCTCGCCTTCTTTCCTTTTAATCTCTCCCTATTCGGGTGAATGCACCCACTGCCCTGATGTTAGGGCCCCACTTTCTTTCCTTTTACTCTCTCCTTATGTCTACTAAAGATCAATTTTCTAAATTACCTTAGCATTCTTAGGCTCCTTCTCTCCTCCCCCTGTTCTCCATACCAGCTGACAGTGAGCCCTCTGGCTCACCTCAACACTTTTGGACCCCAATGTTTGAACCTCTCTTTGCTCTCTTCCCCCTGTCCCCCGTGCCAGCCAACGGGGAGCCCTCTGGCTTACTTCAACACTTTTGGAAATCTCTCTTTGCTATAGGAGCCCTTATTTCTCTAGTTCTTTTATGATACTCCTTGTACCCCCCTTTGAAACTTCTCTATCGTCTCACCTCCACCTTGGGTCAATCAGCTAGCAAGATAGACCCTGCCTTGGATTCCCTACGGATTCTCCTTAAGAGCAGAGGGTTAGAACTCACTGATGTTCAGGTGAAAGCCAAATGGGCCACGCTTATTAGGGTGGCCCCCTGGTTACCTGAAAGTAACTTATTTAATTGGATACATGGGACCAAATTTAGTAACTCCTTAGGGAAGCTCAAATCCAATCTGGGGATCCCCCTCCCCTTGGGGTGTTTCTTACAATCTCTGCCCTTAAGAGCTGCTTTCCCCTGCAACCTGACTACATGCAAAAAAAGCAACACCCAAACCAAGACAAGGATAATATCCCCTCGGAGGAAGAAAGGCCTGCTCCCCATGCTCCGACCCCCCACCTAGATCCTTTTACTTGGCCCCATGGCCTTCTAAAGGTGGGTCCCCTTCTCTCCCGCCCCCAACGCATACCACATCCGCCTCTAATCCATTTAGACCTGTCTCGGCTCCACCCCCCTTTTTTGAATCGGGACCTCCCTCGGCCCCGCCTTGCCCTGATCCTTGTCAATTGTTCCCGGTCAATGCTAACCCTGGAGGCAGCCATCCAGCCACGTGGTACCCCTGGGAGCCTGGGGACCTTAAGGAATTAACAAAAGCCATTCTCAAAGATGGACCCAATGCCCCCTGGACAGAAACTATCCTTCAGGGACTAGCCCACCACCCATGCATGGCAGAGGACTGTCAGGCATTGGCTCGTGCAGTCCTTCCAGGTTCACTGTATATAAAGTGGAGTGCCCTATACATAGAGAAATGTCAACAGCAGGTGGAGTGCAACCAAAGCGCTAATCCTATAATTCCTATTACTGTCGGAATGCTTACTGGCACCTCTGACCAATATTCATCAGGCATCCAACAAGCGGCCATTCCACCTCCTTATCAGGATCAAATTCGGGCTTTAGGCCTGGCCGCATGGTGAAAGCTGGAGGAGGGACCCTCCAAATCCCCAATAGCCGGGATCAACTAAAAACCTGGAAAAGACCTCCCCGGGTATATTAATAGAGTGGAAGGGAGCATTAAATGAAAGTTCCCTCCTGGCGACCTCTGTGATAATTTCCTTAAAATGATGGTATGGGAAGGAATGAATCAGGAACATAACATGGCTTGTTCTGGTCTTAAGGACCGATCTATGGAGAGATGGGTAATAGCCACAAAACATCAGGAACCATTCTCATCAGACCCAGGCGTTAGCCTCGGCCCTTCAAACTTCTCATAGGGAGGATGTAACTACTTTAGTATGTGTGCTCCAACAGGGATACCCCAGGAAAAATGTCACCTGTTTCAGGTTTGGGCAAGAAGGTCACTTCAAGAGGGAATGCTCCCAGTGGGCAGCGGAGGGATTAAACTCAATCGGGGCCTCCAAGGGGTTGGACCCTAATGCCCACCGTCCACTTCCTAACACCTCCTGCACACCCTGCCCGCGATGGGAAAAGGGCTATCATTGGGCCAAAGATTGCCGATCTAAAACAGATGCACAGAGTCGACCTTTAAACTCCCCAAGGGGCTTACCCCAGCCCCGTTAACAAATAGGGGCCCCAAAGCCAAGACTTGTTGGACCATCCCCCTCATGCAGGGCATCCGACCCAAAATGATCCTCATGATTGGGGGCAAATCTTTTAAATGCTTAATAGATACTGGGGCTGCTAAGACAGTTTTAAAAAAGATATTTCCCCACAATGGAAGCTGGTTCCCTGACCCCCTCTACTGGGGGTGGGGGCACAAACCAGCTCTCAACAAACTTCTGACTGGGTCTCATGGGTGGATCCGGATGGCAACTCAGGCGAAGTGCGCCCCCTGGTGGTGCCAGGGCTCACAGCTAACCTCCAGGGCCAAGACATATTAGGAGAAACTAAGGCCTACATTACCACTGACCATAAGGCCTTTCGTGGGGATTCATTAGATGAAAAAAAATACCAACAACAATTCAGGGAAGGCCAATGTCATCAAAACTACTAGGGTGACCCCAACTTT
>PVKS010012082.1:0-54814 GCA_004027875.1 Aplodontia rufa | reverse complement strand
AGCACCACGTGCACAACTAAGTGTCAGAGCAACGAAGGCCATGTGAAAAACTCAATAAAAATTGATTCTCCTCTCTCTCTCTCACTGTCCTTCTTTCTTAAAAAAAAAAAAAAACAAAAAAAACCAACCAAACAACAACAACAAAAAAAAACGGTAGCATTATGCATCATGGCCCCAAAGTGGAAAAAATCCCCATGCTCATCAACTGAGTGGACAAACAAGATGTGGTCTATCCAATACCATGGGAAATTACTGGGCAATTAAAAAGAACACAATAGTGACATGAGCTGTACAATGGGTGAACCTCAGAAACACTGAAGCAAGGGAAAGATGGCACAGAGCACTATCACACTTGGTGAAACGGCCAGAAAACGGCAGCCTCCAGAGCCGAAAGCAGACAGTGGTTGCCTGGGGCTGGGGCTTCAACCAGGGATCTACTGCACATGCGATCAGGATTTAGAGGAGGAGCGACAGAAATGTCCTCAAATTAGATTGCAGTCACAGTTGAATAACTGTGGATTGGGGGCTGGAGGTGGCCCAGTGGTTATGGCACTAGCCTGGCATGCGCAAGGATGTGGGTCCAAACCCCAGCACCACGTATACAACAATGTGTTGGAGCAATGAAAGCCACACGAAAAACTAAATAAAATTGATTCTCTTCTCTCTCTCTCTCTCTCATTGTCCCTCTCTTTAAAATAAAAAAAAAAGTCACTGAATTGTGCGCCTAGAACAGCTTATACCTCACTAAAGCCAGGTTGCTTTGTTTTGTTTTTGAAAAGGGGTCTCACTATGCTGCTCAGGCTGGTCTTGAGCTCCTGGGCTCAAGTGATCCTCCCGCCTCAGCCCCCCTCCCCCCCGGTGGCTGGGACTGCAAGTGCACCCCCACAATGCCTGGATGATTTTTCAAAGAGATTATAATTAAAACTGTAGAAAAATCAATACTATGACACAAATCTTGGTGCTAGGGACAAATCTAGCTCAGGTCTGATAAAACAAGACTCAGTCAAGGAGCGTCACCATTCCAGGGTTGTAATAAGAATATCCTGTTGTACCTTGGATTTGCATTTCTTTTATTCTTGTTCAGTTGATGATTTATAACGGGTTCTCATGAAAGTTCAGTTTTGCTTCATAGCCTTAAATAATGAGGTCTGTTCCTACAGAGAAAGCTTGACTGAGGGGAGGCTGATTTCTCAGTGATGATAAAGAGATGTCAGAGATCAAAGTTCTGTGAGCTGTTCTGGGACCTTGGTGAGTTGCATAATGTCCCCCTGCCTCAGTTTCCTTGAAAGCAAATGCAGGGATGATAGACACTGCTACCTCCACAGGGTCGTTTTAAGTGTTGAGCTAGATTACATATGCAAAGAACAACAGCCCCTGTGAACCCTTCCTTTGCGTTCCCATCTCCACGGCTTTCCTGTGTGGGGCTCCCTGGTCATTACATCTCCTTAGCTACTCCTCTCAGACGTTCTGCCAGCTGCTCAGAACAATCCCTCTTGCCAGTGTCTCCCTACAAGCTTTAATTTCATGTACTTGGTAAGGTTTCCCAGGAGGCCCCAGCTTCCTCTTCATGGCTATAAGTAAACTGTTAGCAGGAGTCGGGCTGCAGGTGAATGTGTGGGCTGTAAGGAGCCTGTCTCTACGGCTGATGCCCCATTGACTCTCAGAGTCCCCTGGGAGAGGCGCTGTATCTTCTCTTCCTCCAATTTGGAACCTCTCTGTGCACAGGTGCGGATGTTATCTGATGGTGCGCACGGCCAGCAGGGTTGACAACAGTGAAGTCCATGGTAACACTAATAATCAGTACCTACTATGCGCACACCACATGACTCACAGCCAGCATACCCAGCCAGACCAGAGGCTCAGGATGGAAGGAGCAGAAGGAAGGAGACCCCTCATATGCTAAGTTTAACCACACAGCAGATGAGAAGCCACCCGATGTGGAAGCATTCCAGCTCAAAGGATAGTGCTTTTCTTTTTCTTTTTTTTCTTTTTGGTACCAGGGATTGAACTCAGAGGCGCTTAACCACTGAGTCACATCCCCAACCCTTTTTATTTTTTTATTTTGAGACAGGGTCTCACTTAGTTGCTTAGGGCCTTGTTAAGTTGTTGAGGCTGTCTTTGAACTTGCGATCCTCCTGCCTCAGCCTCCCAAGCCACCACACCTAGCACTCTTTCTTAAGGCATAACCACAACTGCATTACCAAATGAAGAAGGAGCGTTAGGATTCAAATACGCCATTTCAGGATCCCTGGTGAGTTAACAGGCATTGAGACCTCTTATTACAAAAAGAGAGGCCACAGACATCATGTATCTCCTGATCAAAGTGTACTATCCTTCCCAGGAAGTCCTCTTGCCAGAAAAATCAATCGCTCCATCATTGATCAGCTAATCTGAACCTGACCAAACTCCTGTTTTCAATGTGGCAGGACTTGGAGAGGCCATGCTGATGGAAGCCCACAAGGCATGCTGTCTGCCAAGTCCCGGCTGAGGAACTTGGCGAAGCAAGTATGCCATGTCATCAAAAAGGAAACTGCAAGGGACAGAGGAGACAGAGAGGGCACCAGGATGAAAACTGACTTAAAGGATGTGTCAGCCAGCATCTGCCAGTTGTATTGCTCAGCCCTTATTTAAGTCTGAGTTCATCAAAAAAATTTTTTTTTATTTTTTGGTACCAGGGATTGAACCCAGGGGTGCTTAACCACTGAGCCACATCCCCACCCTTTTTATTTTTTATTTTGAAACAGAGTCTTGCTAAGTTATTTAGAGCCTTGCTAAGTTGGGGAGGCTGGCTTTGAACTTCGATCTTCCTGCCTCAGCCTCCTGAGCCTCTGGGATTACAGGGGTGAGCTACCTACCATGCCTGGCTCCATTGAACAATTAAAAACCTGTATGCATGAGACAGTGGGGGGGTTTTTTTGTTCGTTTGTTTTGTTTTTTGGTTTTTTTGTTTTGTTTTGTTCTGGGGTTTTGTGTGTGTGTGTGTGTGTGTGTGTGTGTGTGTCTCATGTGTTTTGCTTTGTTTTGTTTTGTGTGTTTGTGGTGCTGGAGAGGGAACCTGGGGCCCGGGCATGCTAGACAAGAGCTCTGCCACTGAGCAGCCAGCCCTTGGGGTTATTTTAAAAGAATTATTGTGTGTCAGAAATACAATTGAAGTCTGTATAGATGGCATCAATGTGGGATTTGCTTCAAAATAGTTAGGGTGTCACGGAAGAGGGGGAGGCACAGTTGAAACAAAATTGTCCAGCAGTTACAGCTGGGCGGTGAAAACTTGGGGGTGTGCTACTCAACTGTTAATGTGATTGTAATTTTCCTCAATGAAGAATCACAACAAATCACAAGATTTGTTGCTCTCTAATTTTTAATTTATAATTGTCACCGTTTTTACTGTATTTCATCTGATTTGACATTCCCAATTGTAAGATGCACTGTTATTTTGTGGGCTATCAAAAAAGAACAAAATGCTGCCAATTAAATGACAATGCCATCCATTATAACACACATCCCAGCTTCAGAGCTACTAATAACGTGTGTCTTAGAATCAGTGGGCTACATTATTATCATTATCATTATTAACTCAGCTAGCATTTAGCACACATCCACCATGATCTAAGCTCCATACAGACATCTTTAACCTCATCACGACTCCATGGAGAGTAGATAAAAGTGAGGCACAGAGAAGCTAATTAACTTGCCCAGGGACACACAGTCAATAAGAGGCATCGATGGGATTTGAACGCACAATCGTCTAACCCAGAGTCTGTGTCCTTCCTCTGTAGGAGGCCACCCCCAGTGGACACAGTAGCCCAGGTGAGGAGGACAGTTGCCTTATGTGGAGGCTGTGACCACCCCTAGACCCACATACTGGGGCCTTCCTGTCGTGAGGCCCGCAGGGAGGAAGGTGGGGCGGGGAGGGCACTCACAGTGTCTGGATGGCCCGCAGGGAGGTGAAGGTGCCCTTGGCGAGACTCTGGATCTTATTGTCATACAGAGAGAGCAGCGAGAGGTTCTGCAGGTCCTGGAAGGTGTCAGGCCGGATGCAGTTGATCTTGTTGGCATTCAGGAGCCTGTGGGCACAGCCAGAGCCGGGGTGAGGGCAGGGCTGAAATGGACTCCTCACACATCCTGGCGCCCTCCTTGGCCCTGGGTATGTGTGATCTCAGGGAACAGCCCTGGGGACGCCGCCCTCTGCTGCGGAGAGCCAGCAACTCTGCTTGCACAGGGACCTCACCGTCCCTGGCTCTTCTCCCTCTCAAGGAACTGCTGGAGACGCCTTGAGAGAGTCCATGGGACCACAGGACAAAGCTACAACCCAACCCAAAGGCGTGTGGGAGGACTCCTCCTTCTTCCCAGAGAACCACTGGGTTCCCCAGGCAGCTGGGCAGGGGCATTTGCACCCAGGGTCCCAATCCTGAGAGGGAATCCTGGTTCTGAATACCCCTGGTTCCAGGAGGCTGAGCAGGCCTGGGACTGCAGTAGACAGCCCTGTCTCCAGCCACACTGAGTGCCTGGGGAATCCAGGCCATGTTTCCACAGCCTCTGGGCTCTGATGCCCTGCAAGCAGCTCAGAAAGGGCCCCTACATCCTGTCCCTGTCTGGCCTCTCCAGAGCCCTGTAGCCCTTCAGGTCTACCAGGTCACCTGTCTTCCAAGTTCCCTTCTCAATGAGTCCCATACCCCAACAAGACTCAAAGAATCAGTCTAGGGTGCCAGAGGAAAGCAGGCCTCTCTGTGGGCCCCGCCCAAGGACACCCCAGGATCAGTCCTTACAGGAGCTGTAGCATGTACAGGCCTCCAAACACACCGCGGGGGAGGTCTGTGATCTTGTTTCCATAGAGGACCCTGGAAAAAGGCAGCAGAAAGGCAGGTTAGAGGGCAGCCCACCGGGCAGGCAAAGCTCTGCAGGCTCCCCACTGCCCCTCTGCACCAGGCAGCGCCACCCGGTCATTTGCATGGCCCATGTCCTAGAGTGTACATTCACTATGGCAACTTGCCGGCAGGTGGTGATAAAGTGTACTGCAAAAGGGTCACATGCTTCCAGGTTGCACAAAGGTACCCTCTGAGCTAGAGGTGGCTGCCATCTCCAGGAACAGCCCTGCACCCTGCCCCCATATAGAGGACCTAACAGAAGCCTTCAAAAGGGGCCCTTCCAGGGAACCTCATGGGAAATTAACCTGAGACTGTCAGACAACGGCAAGTCCTAAGGCAGCACTAATTAACATATTTGCAGAGAATTGCAGAAGAAAAAAAAATAGAAGGCCGGACGGCCCATGCAGTATGAAACCCAGCTGGTAAGAGCTGCAAAGTGTTTTATACTTTGGCATTGCAAAATTTTCTGCGTTGAGCATGAATGAATTCCATGTAAAATCTGGGAGGGACAAAGTAAAAGTTAAAATCAAAAAACAAAAACAAATGCAGGCAAGGACATGTTCCGGTAGACAGTGAAAAGGTCAAGGGAGGAAGCAGCAAGGGGGTCTGGAGAGGAGGGTGCGAGTCACGGCCAGTGTCTCCATCACTGTAAGCATGCGTGAAAACCCTGCGTGCGGTCTCTTCAAATGCGGCCTCAGGACCCTTTCTGGAGCAGGGAACAACAGAGCAAAGGCCCTGTGGTGGGAAACACATGTGGAGCCCCAGGTAGAGAGCTGAAAAGCCCTGAGTGGCTTGAGCTGGGGAAACGAGTAGGACAATAGCAGGGACTTCACCCAGCCAGCATCAGGAGATCGTTGAGACTTGATCAGATTCCCATTGATGCCTCAAGCTGCCGTGTGGAGGATGGAGTGGAGGGAAAGCAGGTGACAAGGTCAGGCCTGGCCAGGTGGGCACAGCTGATGGGATCTGTTTGTGTGACCTCAGCACAGAAGCTCCTATACTGCAGGGAAGCGGCTGTGGTCAGATACCCATGAGTGACAGAAACCCATTTAAATGGGTTGTTGTCACCTTTTATTGCTTCAGTCTGGCAAAGTCCGAAGTAAGAACTGTATTCATTTGTCAGAGGAAAAGCTCTGCGTTGTGGCAGGCCACCTCCAGGATCTGATCTTGATGATAATGATCTACCATCAGGTTGTCACGTCCAGCTGTGTAGGTTTTGCACTGCACAACCTCCAGGGCAGCATTCACAGTTGGCCCTACCCACACCTTGGACCCTGCTCCAAGAGAAGAGGGCACCCTCACAAGGCAGAGAGCCGCACCTCCTGTACTCTCAAGAGGCAGGGGAGCTCTGTTCTGCTCCCCTGGCCAGGCCTCTAATCTATGCCAACTTGTGTCTAGTGCTGCCAGGGGGCAGGTGGAAAGACCTAATCCTAAGAGTGACAAATGGCTCCCAGCCCTTGGAAGCCACCTGTGTGCTGTCTGTATAGACAAAGTGCCCCTGGACCTCAGAGAGTCAGGGGCTTGTTGAACCTGGGGGGTGGAACAAGTCCTCTTGGAAAGGTGACTGATGCGGGAGGTTTTGAAGACTAACAGACCCCAGAGGGCAGGGAGTCACTGTGCTCCCATCCCCCACATCTTGTGATGAAAGATAGCAAGGTGTGGCAGGTGTCACCACTGGACCTGGTGGCCACTGCTCCTAGGAGAGCTCAGGAGCTTTCTGTGCAGAGGAAGGACCAAAATGACTGCTGCAAAGACATCTGGGGAAACCTCCACCCTGGTGGGTGGAGTTGGGGACAATGGCCCTGCTAGCTTTCCGCGCACTCAGCCATGGCTCCCTTCCTCCTCCCGCACTACTGAGGGCCTCCAGGGCAAAGGGTTAAGAGGCTGGGCTCTGCAGCCACCGGGGCCAGGGTGGACGGGGCTTGTGCAGGGACTCGTGGCCTGCTCCTAGCCAACACTTTCCGTGGGGCCCTAGCGCCATCCAGGGAGCCTCAGTGCTGCTACTCACAGCGAATTCAAGGAGCGGAGGCCCTGGAAGGCGTCTGGCGCGATCTCTGCGATCTGGTTGTTGCTCAGGTCTCTGCAAGGTGAGCAGAAGAGAAAGCAGCTGATCCCTGCGAGCCACCCAGCCCTGCCTGGTCCCCTCGACCTCTCTGATCTGCCGTGGGAGGGCAGGGCTTCCTTTGAATGTAGAGAAGTGGATCCAGTTCCCCCATCCAGGGGAACACCCAGGGCCACTCTTGTTCTGTTCAGCGTGAGGGCTGTCCACAAGGAGGGCACTCAGCCTGGGAAGCCACAGACATCCTGGCTGTGCCCTGCATCCCCTTCCCTCCTGCTGGTGCCCAAGCTGAAATGGGAGAATGACCAACAGCTCTGGCCAGACTTGGCCCCACAACAACTCTGCAATCTCCATGTCTCAGGAGACCTCCTCCTGCCCTGATGGAGTTTGGGGGGCTCACATCCTGCGCAGCTTTCTGTAGGGAGAGAAGGCTCCTGGGGGGATGGACTTGATTCCATTGAGCTCCAGACGGCTGCAGAGAACACAAAACACACAGGTGCCAGAGGGCCCAGGTCAGCCTGGCCTCCACTACAGTCTGCAGGGCTCACCCACCTCCATCGAGCCCTCCGCCCCTGCCCACAGCTCCCTCCCCTCTTCTGGAGGCTGCAGCTGGGTTGGTGGGATTCGGCCTGCTGTGATCTGCGGTCCATCACCCCAAGCTTCCTGGCTGAAGGGGGCTCAGAATGATGCTAATACTAAGAATTCCATCTGGCAGAAGCAGCCAGCTATGCTGGACAGACAGACCATGGAGGGACACCCCTCCCAACCCTCTGGAGTTTCCCAGCCTTGGGCAGAGAGCTCAGCCCTGCAGAGGCATGCTGTGTCTTGTCTGTCACTCAGGGCTCCAGGGCAAGCCCTGGGGTGGCACCTACTCCTGCTCTTCACTGGATGGCCAGAGCCTGGCCTGGCAGAGGGATCTGTGGAGCCACACTCACATCTCTGTCATGGTCTCTGGCAGGTTGGCAGGGATGGCTGTGAGTCCTTTGCCACGACAGTCCACGATGCCATTGCTGCAGGCACACATGGCAGGGCAGGAGCCGGAGAAGAGGGTGCAGGAGGGCACACGGCCCGCCTCCCCCTGGCCTGCAGAAACAGGGGGCTGTGACCTCAAGTGTCCTGCATCAGCACCTCCCTCCTCAGATCCAGATCCAGGTAGGGAAAGGGTGCACAGCCGCAGAGTCTGTGGAAGAGGATGAACCAGGAGAGGCTGCCCAGGGTGCAGGAGTAACAGATTCTGAACTTGGATGTGACTCTGGGCCCTGGTCCAATGAATTAATAGGTAGCGAAATCAGGATCCAGCCCAGCATCTGATGTAAAGAGCCTAACTGACATAAAGTGCAGCATTTGAAGTGTGACCTGAAGTTCACGTGTCCATGTCCATCACCCAAGAGGGTCCTCCTGCCCTTTCCCCAAGGTAGCCCCTTTTCTGGGACCTATCACCAAAATGTGTTCTTGTCTGTGAATTTCACATAAATGCAATCACACAGTGTGTGCGGCTTTTCTCCCCCAATATAAGATCTTTGAGATTTGACATGTGTATCAATAGTTTGGCAAAGTGCTGTGGACACGGCCAGAAAACATGTCGCCCAATTCCCCATGCTCATGGGATGTGCAGTCTATCGGGGGACTCATCCAGGGTCAGACAAGGCTCCCTGGGCTCTGGGGGGTGAGGAGGAACCCGCGGGCAGCAGGAGGGAAGGGTGTAGCCAACAGAGAAGCTTGGGAGAAGGCTGGAGTGGGAGGCACATGTGGCAGGGAGAGGCCCACATGTGGCCGGGGTACAGCAAGTGAAGGGCCTGAGGCCGGGGAGGGGAAGCTGGCCCCTCCAGGGACTCACAGGGCTTGAGGGCAGCATGGGCTCATAGGAGCCTCACAGGAGCACTGGAGGGCCACTGATTGCCCAGACTGTGGGTTCTTTCAGGACTTTTGGCTACAGTGTGGAGACCAAAGGGACCAGGGGGAAAGTGGGCAGCCAGTCCCAGTACCCAGGAGGAAGGGGCATGGGTGCCAGGGTCAACCTCACCTGGAAAGGTCAGAGGGCTCATTTTAATGACCTGTCAAGGTGGCAGGGGTGAGGCAACAGGAGGAGGGGAGAGGAGGCACTAGGGGGAGACAAAGGGGACAGAGGAGTGGGTTAGGGGCAGGAGAATATAGAAGGAGGAATCGGTACAAGCAGCAAGAGTGAAGGCTGGGACAGAAGATGACAACGAATGGAAGAGGCAACATGTATGGGGACCTTCAGGGATAGGAAAGGAGGAAAAAAGTGAGTGAGAACAGTAGGGGACAGGCGGGAACAGGAGATGGATGGGGACAGGAGGTGATGCATAATCCAGAAAGTGACGGGTAGAGAAAGCAGTGACGGGCAAAGACAGGAGATGCGTAGGCCAGTGGCAGCACATGGTTACGGACGGCAACCGGAGAAAATGAGAGGTAGGGTCAAGAGGAAGCATGGGCGGGACAGGAGGTGATGGGCAGCTGAGGGCCTGCACCCACCTGAACAGCTGAACTCGCTCTTCTGGACCTCGGCCACATTGAGGCCACGAAGGCCAGCAGGGCCAGAGCACTGGGTGAAGAGCCCGATGGTTGGCCGCTGCCTCAGCCACTGTGACAGCCAGGCCAGGTGGCAGTCGCAGAACAGGTGGTTGGAGTGCAGGCGGCTGCAGGACGACACGGGGGCTCACAAGCTACCCAATCCCCAGCCCCACAGAGCAGTGGGAACTCCCACCAGGCAGGAGCTGCGGCTTGTGCTGTGCTCAGCGCAGGCACAATCTCAGCTCCAGCCTGCAGCCAGCTGCAGCAATGGGATGTCCTCGGTGGCTCCCCTTCCCCTCCCTCCCAGCCCACTCTGGGGCACACCTGAGGCTAAGATGAGTTCATCTCGCTGAAATCCACTGCCCAAATCACTCAACTCATTTCAGACATAAAACCAATAACTTCATTGGTTTAGCAAGGAAAAAATCTATCCCTTCCTCCTGCTCCGACTCCACTGAGCCAGCTCCTGGGCTGCCCTTGGGGATGCACAGAACAGCCCCAGCCCCACTATGGCAGCCCTCACCTCCTCCCAGCAGACTTACCCCAGCATCAGCCCGCACATGGACGCCCACACCCTGCTGTCCCCAGCTACTCACAAGGTCCGCAGCTTGGGCATGTGGTTGAAGCTGGACACCGGAATGGTGGTGATGTTGTTGTTGTTCAGGGTCCTAAAGGGACAAACCAGAGTAGCTTAGCATCTGTCCAGCAGAACATTACCTGGGGTAGGGCTTTCTGCTAATGTGAGGGGAGGCTCTCAGCCAGGTCCCAAGGTCCACCCTCAAGGAGGACCAGCACTGGGCTGGCCATGGGGGTTATACCAAAGAGCATGAGACACGGACCTCAGGTAGGGAAGCCCCTGAGCTGGGACAGTGACTAGGAGCCAAAGGCACCCTGGACTCCAACTCTGGAAGGACACGGAGATAGATGGAACAGGGGAAGAGGCTCTGGAACTCATGTGTCCCAGACAGGGGTGCCTTGGAAGAAAGGGCGGGGTTTCACCACATGGAGGGAAAGGGGGCTGGCATTCGAGCCCCAGCAAGGAAACTTCAGAAGGCACCACAGTTACAGATCTGTCCCCCAGGAGTCCTGTCCTCCCATCTCCTGGCGATTCCAGGAGAGTGGGTCTCTTATGCCCCCAGGCTCTCCATACTCCTCCTGCCTTCCCAGGTCTACTTACAGCACCTCCAGCCCCCGCAAGGCCCTGAAGGCCCCTTCCTCAATGCAGCTGATCTGGTTCTTGTCCAGCTGTCTGTGAAGCAAAGGAAGGTGGTAGAGAGGAGGGTGCACTGCCCGGAAAGGGGGTGTCCAAATATTTTGACCAAGCCCTTCAAGAGTCAGGACCCCAGTCACTTGATACACATGTCAATCCAAATTGTAAACATTAATAGAAGCTGAATTTCTTCTTTAAAACAATAAATAGAAATAAAAGTTGCATTCCTCTACTCAACCTTGCACACCCCATGGGGAGCAGACACCCCTTCCTCAGATTCTGGAAACCACCTAGAGTAACAGAGTACCTTCTGAGTGCCAAGGGAGATTGACTAGTGCTGGCTACCCCAAGTGCTGCTCTCGGAACAGATCGAAGCTGTTTTGAGCTTTTCAGGACACAATGCAGTGATCGATTATCAATGCCTGCACAGGCACGGGAGGGGGATTTATGCCAAGCATTTGCCATCTCTGCTGTAGTCACACCTTGGGGAGGAGGCGCTATGGTTTGGTGTCCCCCAATAGCTCATGTTCAAGACAATGCAAGAAGGCTTAGAGGTGAAATGATTGGGCTATGACAGCCTTAACCCAATCAGTGAATGAATCCCCTGATAGGGATTAATTAGGTGGTAACTGAAGGCAAGTGAGGTGTGGCTGGAGGTGGGCATTAGGAACGTGCCTTTGGGGTTTATATTTTGTATCTGGCGAGCAGAGTTTCTCTGCCTCCTGACTGCAATCCCCTGAGCCACCTTCCACCACCACACTCTTCCACCATGATGTTCTGGCTCACCTCGAGCCCCCTCAAGCCCCGAGGAATGGAGCCTGCTGGCTATGGACTGAGTCCCCAAATAAACTTTTCCTCCTCTGAAGTTTCTGTCAGATCTTTTAGTCACAGCAATGAAAACGCTACTAAAACAGGAACTAAGCATGACCAGAATACATTTGAATAATAATAATAAGCTTAGCACCGTGACAGATGCCTGTAATCCCAGCTACTCAAGAGGCTAAGGCAGGAGGATCACAAGTTTCAGGCCAGCCTAGGCAATTTAGTGAGACCCTCAGCAACTTAGCAAGACCCTGTCTCAAAATGAAAATAAAAAGGGCTGTGGATGTGGCTCAGTGGTAGAGTGCCTCTGTGTTCCATCTCCAGTACTGCAAAAAGATAATGATGACAATAAACAATTACACTAAAATAGCACTTGCCAGCCGGGCACAGTGGCCCATGTCTGTAATCCCAGCAATTTGGGAGACTGAGGCAGGATTCAGAGTTCAAAGTCAGCCTTAGCAACTTAGCGAGGCCCTAAGCAACTAAGGGAGTCAGCATCTCAAAAATAAAAAGGGCTGGGGATGTGGCTCGGTGGCTAAGCACCCCTGGTTCAATCCCTGGTACCAAAAAAGAAAAAGAAAGAAAGAATGAATGAAAGAAAGCACTTGACAAAGTGTGTATATTCCATATCTCATCTGAAGCTCAGAACAAGTCTGTAAGGTAGCCTTATTATTCTCTTTTAAGTATTTCTATCCCCATTTTCCAGAAAAATACATGGAGCCCAGTGAAGTTAAGGAGTTGCAGCAGTTTAAATCCTGTGTGACTAGAGAGGATTCAAACCCAGCCTCCCAATCTGAAGTTGAAGAGGGCACTGGAGGGCAGGCCAAGGACATGGCCTCATACCCCACAGCTCCTGACCCTCTGCACCTGCTCCCTAGGGCTGCTCTGCACATGTGTTTGACTGTCACCCAGAAGCACCCCGAGGCAGGGCCGTGGGCCACCTGTTTCTTCCAAACCCAGATTGTTCTAGAAGACCACCAGCCATCTCAGACCCCAGTTTGGCTCCTTGATGGCCTGGATCACTCATTGGACCAGGGCAACCCACAGGAAGCTGCCAGGGGTGGCCCAGGGTCCCCAAACCCTTCTCCCTCCGAGGCCTGTACTCACAGATTTTTGAGGTCTGTGGCTCCACGGAAAGCCTTCCTGGGGATGGCCTGCAGGGCGTTCTCACTCAGGTCCCTGGGGATGAACGACGGCAGAGAAAACACTGGTCAGGAAGAGAGGCCTCCAGCCACTTCCCACCAGCCAGGGAGGCTGGCAGCCAAGACACACCCAGCCGGGACAGGGCCTGGCACACAGTGGCCACTCGGTGAGCATTTGATGAATGGATGATGGAGCCAGAGAGAGGCACCCTGTCCTGGGAGCCCTGTCCCCAGCTACCTGCCCTCTCTGGGCTAATGGCTGTAGTGGGAGGAGGAGCTGGGGCAGCTGTGACCAGTCCTGACAGACCCGCTGAGGTCGGCTCCACCTTGGCCATTGGTGCGGGGGTGCAAAGGATGGAGCAAGGAAGTGGGACTCTCCATGGCACCCAGCCACCCTGGGATGTGTGCTCACCCCTCGCTGACGCTCTGCTTTACTGGTGAGGGAGATGAAGCAAGGGGGAGAGACGATAGCTCCCAGGTGAGCCCACCAGCAGGTGCCCAACCCAGGCCTTGAACTCCAAAGCCCCTGCTGTTGGGGACTGCAGGCAGAGAGCCTGGGTCCAGTGGGGACTGGGACGTGCAAGGGCATGGCCTCAGGGTCCAACCGCCCACCTGCCACTGGCCCAGGGGCTCACTGAGGACTCCATTGCTCAGCTCAGCAGCATCCTGGTGTGAGGGAGGAGGGAGGGCAGAACTTCGTGGAGCCCCAGGCCAGTTCCAGAGGCCTCCTCCAGCTTCCCTGGCAGCACTGGGCCTCTGGCACCAGCCCCCTGTTCTCCCTCCCTCTCCCCGCAGTCCACTGGCATCCCCAGATGTGTACAAAGGGCTGGACCAGGTGCTCCAAAGGTGTGGACAAATACTATCACCATTCCCATTTTTACAAAAGAGGACATGGAAATTCAGAGAAGTGAAGCACTTTCTTCAAGGTAACTGGATGGCAGGTGGTGGCTCAGCACTTGAATCAGGCCTTTAGGCCCCAGAGCCTGACTTGCACAGCAGCTCTGGGAGTGGGGACCAGAGGAGGGAACTGAGTTCCAGGATGGCAAGCAACCTGCCTGAGGTTGGGTCACTGTGGGGTGGGGATGGGGCAGAGGCCCCAGAGCCCTATGCCACATACACAGTCCGGGTTCTTAAGGTGGATGACCACCGGCGGAGTGTCCTGACAGGGACCCAGGGCTGGACAGGTCGGTGTACCCGACCTCCTCCTGGGCTTGGACTATGTCCTTCCTTTTGGTCACTGCTCCTACAGGTGAGAACATGGCCCACAGCCCCCAACCCCAGCAGGTTCCCCGCAACTGTGGGGCCACTACCGCTGTCTGGGTCTCACAGCAGTGCGCTCAGGTGCCCTGGGCAGCAGGGCAGACTTGTAGCTGGCTCTCCTATCTCCTGCCCGAGCATGCCAGTCAGCCATGCCCCTTCCCAAGCTCAGTTTCCCCATGTACAGATGGGGGAAATAAGAGCCCCGCAAAGTGATTGCCCCTCTCTACCCCCACACACAGCGGCGCCATCATCTGTGGGCTCCCTGCTTCAAGCCCCAGGCCATCTCCTCCCCGGGGCAGAGCCTTCGGCCATGGAGACTTTGCCACCATCAGCACCCAGTTCCTGTTCTCCCTGTCCTTGAATGAGAACCGACTGGGCCTAGAGCCTGAGCTCAAGAGTATTGCGCCTGCCTGGCATGTGTGAGGACCCAGGTTCAAACCCCAGCACCACATATACAACTGAGTGAAGGAAAAACAAAAACCAGATGAAAAATAAATACAATCGACTCTCTCTCAAAAAAATTAAAAAAATTAAAAATAAAATAAAAGAGACGTGACTGTGTCTCCTCCAAACTGTATCATACCTATTCCAAATAGTTTGCTGCCCTGGGAGGGGCCTGTCTGACCGTCTCCACCATCCTGTTCTCCTGACCCACAACACACCTGCTCTTCCATCTCACTGTTCATACCATGTCTTGGGACCCCCTGCTCAGTCTGTCAGCGTTCTCTAAACCCCACTGAGTCAGCTGCTCCCAGCACAGCCCAGCACCCTGCTCCCTGCTGCCGGCCTCGGGTTTGCTGTTCTTAGAAACCCCACTGAGCCCCTCTGTCTCCAGAGGAGCATTCAGTGCCTTGACCGCTCCCTTGACCATCCTTCTGCTGTGCCCATCATCAGCACCAGGTGGCAGAACCCCTGGAAGCTCCTGGCTCTCTGGGTCTGTGACCTGTCCTTTCCATCTTCTTCAATGGGATGCTGGCTGGGGGCAGGGTGGCATGATAGGCGAATTGCTAAGTTTGGAGCAAAGGTTGTGCAGGCCAGGAAGGTAAAAAAGAGACTCCCTGCACTGGGGGCTTGTGGCCATAGGAGGTCCTCAGTAACAAGGGACCAAGGCAGATGTGGGACCAGACCCACCTGATGGCACCAGTGACAGAGGTGCAGAGGTAACCATGTGTGCAGTCTGCCCTGAGCACTCACACCCAGAAGAGGGCAGAGACAGGACATTGTAACTGTACCTTCATTATGCAAATGAGAATCAAGAGCTGGTGACCTGCTGGGGACACCCCCTGAAACTTGCTTTCCTGGAGCCTACCTGGCTGCTTGCAACAATCTCTGGAAGAGGGAGAGCAGGTGATCTCTGAAGCAGATCCTGGACAGTCAAAGTTTGCCAGACAGAAGTGGGAAATGAGGGAACAGCATCCTAATCAGTGGGAACAGCATGTGCAAGAGCCCAGAGGCAGGAAGGAATGAGCAGGCTGGGGGTAATCATGCAATGCGGGGTTGGCTGATGTGTGCACCTGGGAGGCTGCAGCGGTTTTCAAACATGTCCACAAATTCTTTACATTCTTTCCTTCAAAAAGTGGAGCTTAGGGGCTGGAGCGGTGGCTCAGCAGCTGGAGGGCTTGCCTGGCATGCACGAGGACCCAGGTTCGAACCCCAGCACTACATACACAACTAAGTGTCATAGAAACAAAGGCCAGATGGAAAAATAAATAAAGTTGATTCTCTTTCTACCCCCTTTTAAAAAAAAAGTGGAGCTTAGTTCCCCTCGTCTTGAGTGAGGGCCGCAGTCGTAACTCATTCCTGCAGAACAGAATCGGATGGAAGTGGTAAAGGAAAGCTCCAAGACCGGATCACAGCAGCCAGAGCAGCCGTTGTCTCATCTCTTGGGCCACCCTTCCTGGGAGGAGCCAGCAGCCAGGATGCTCCAAGGACCCTCCGGCAGCTCCTTGCAGAGGCCACCTCACCGCAGCTGGCATCAGCTTGGCAGCCAGGAGAGCGAGCCGGGAGCGCACCTCCTGCCTCACTGGAGCCCCCTGGCGCAGCCCCTGCTGGCCTCTTGCCTGCAATCTCATGAAAACCCCCAGCCACCAACAGAGACTGGGAGAGTGAGTGCTCACTGTTCTTCTGAGCCCTTGCATTCTGAGGTGACTGATGACCAACTCAGGGGCACTCGGGCCATGACTGCAGGCAGTGACATGGAGAGCCTGGAGGAGGAAGGGGCGTGCTGAGCCAATGCAGCACCAGAGGGTCTGCTGCGTCACTCCTTCTTCGGCACCTCAGTTTCCACCTTTGCCAAATACACACACTCTCTAAGCCTCCTACCAAGCAGCCCCACCCACGCCAACTACTCTACACATGCTGCTGTGGTCCCAGTGTTTGCGCCCTCCTGGTTTCCTACATTGGAGCCTACTCCCTGCTGGGAGAGTCTCAGAAGGTGGGGCCTTTGGGAGAGGACAGGGCCAGGACAGCAGAGTCCTCAGGAGTGGGACCAGTGTCCTTCTAAAAGGAAGCCTCAGAGAGCTGCTCTGCCCCGTTCACTCTGGGAGGACACTGTGGGAAGAACGCAGCTTCTATCCACAGGGTGCTGGGGAGAGGGGAGTGCATGGTGAGGTCCTCCATGGTGCCCAGGAGGCCTCTCCAAGGTCAGGAAGTTGGGACCCCTCCAGAGGGACCCTCATCTCAGTCCCCTTGGGCTGAGCCTGGGAGGAAGCTGGGCCAGCACTCGTGTCCATTATTCCATTTAATCTCCACCACAACCCTGCAAGGAAGGTTTTTTATTTTGTATTGATTCATTTATAGATCGAGACCAAACCTTGTTCCAGAAAGGCTTTAAGGTGGCTTGAAGGGATTTACAAAACAGCAAGAGCAGGGGTGAAAAATGGAGCAAAGAAAAAAAAATCAATGGTGGACACTCAGAATGCAGGCACCACGTGACCCACACGCCTGCCAGCTGGGGCAGAGGGGTCTCTGAGCTTTCTGAGAGCCAGGGGGTCAGTGGAGAGTATCCACAACGTACGTACAGTTTAAAAGGATCAGTTTCTGAAGAGTACAGCTGTTTGGGCACTCAGATGAGATAAGATTTTCCCAGGAGTCCTTATGAAAAATGACAGTGTGTCCTAATCAATAACACCAGATCCTTATAATAAATGGGTTTCAGATGTTCGTTTCTTATAATAGCATTGCATCAAAGTATAATCCAGGAGCAGTTCTATAAGGACACACAGGAAACCAGGTGGGGAAGGGAAGGAAGGCGGAGGCCCGGGACAAGGCATGGAGCCTGGAGGCCTGACAGAGCCTAGGGTGACAGAGGACCGTGGAGCATACTGAGCTAGGCCAGAGAGAGACATTGGACCCCTGACATTGCTCAGGGGTCCAAAAGCTTGCAGAAGAAAGACCCAGTGCCCAGGAAGGCAGGCAGGATGGCACAGCAAAGCCATTCTGTGAAGAGGTTCTGGCGGAACCCACTCAGGGGCACAGGCCAGCCCTGGCCCGCCCAGAGCAGGAAGCAGCTCTCTCTGTTTGAGTGACTACAGGTATGACCGGGAGAGCCAGCCTCCAGACCAGAGGGCAGCAGTTAATTCTTGGAAGACACAGGAAAAGGCAGCATGCGGCGGGGGGTGAAAAGAGCCTGAGTTGCAGTGAGAAACATTTCTGGGTTCAACTCCTGCTTCTGCCATCTACCAGCCAAGGACCCAGGGAGCACTGAGAGCCCTGGGTTCCCTATATGTAAAGTGGTCATAAAAACACCAGCCTCACAGGGGCTGTGGAAGATGATGTGAGTTCGTGTCAACCTGCCATTGCACCTCAGTTTAGCAATACACACACACTTGTTTTTCTCCCTCCCTTTCCTAAGGCCTCACTGTTATTTCCAGCATTGCCACTGGAGGGCGCCAGAGCCCATGCCTGGGCTCCACTCTGCAGCCCGTGCTCCTGGCAAGGCTCACTTTTTACCCCATGTACTTTCTGCCTGGTCAAACTTTGTCTCTTCTTCCAAAACCTCTGAAATGAAGTTTCTCATCTCCATCTGCACCTGATCTATATAGAAACCCCTAAACTCCACCTGGTCCTTTCCCAGGCACATTTTCCAGGTACTAACTCTTCTTTGTGTCCCTCAAACTGAGTCATTTTTGTCCCATTCCCTCTCCCATGGTGGCTTGTCACTGGCCCACAGTGTTTCAGGACAGAGTGGGACCTCCCAGGAGAGGGAAGATTCCTAACCTGGAGCAGCAGGGAAGTGGAGTCATGGTGACAGACAGGAGCCAGGAAGAGGTCACAGGCAGGACAATGGAAAGGGGCAGCAAACTGTGGAGCCAGGGTGTAGAGAAGGAAGCCCACACTGTCACAGTGGAGACAGGTTCAGCAAGCTCTGGCTGTGGACAAGTGATTTGGTCATGGACAAGTCACCCTCTCTGGCCTCAGTTTTCTCATCTGAAAAATGGGGATGGGAAGTGGCACCTACCAGCCACCACTCCACCTATGCTGATAGGACTTCTGCTCCTCAGAGCCCTCATCACCGGTCCTTTGCACTTGCTATTGTCTCTGCCTGGACTGTCCTTTCCTAACCTCAGTTTACAGACACCCCCTTAACTGCTTCCTCTCCCAGAACCCACCTGTTTTTCCTTCTCAGCACTAATTCAGGACGGGTGTAGAGCGTAAGGAAACTCTGATGGCTGATTGATCCACCCCTTCACAGACCACAGTCTCCTACGGGCAGACACCCTCTTCCATTCCTGTTGTATCCCAGGCCTGGTGCACTGCAGGGGCTTGGTGATTTTTAACTGAAATGAACTAATGGGGACCCTTCTATGATTCTACTGCTCCGTTCCTTCTGCATTTTTTTAACCAATATGTGCTAGGACAGGTCACGCAGGGGCTCGCTTGGGTCAAACAGGCTGGCTCCGTGTCACGGACAACCATTCTCCTCCCCTGTGCACCAGGGCTCCTTGTACCTGCTCTGCCTCCCCGGCTGAAGACCCAACAGGACAAGGACCCTTGATGGGGAGAGACATGCTGAAAAAGGACCTGATATTGTTGGTGATGTTCTGTTGGCATTCCCTCCCCTGTCCCCACATCCTGACAGAATAGAACACCCTCCTCGGATGGTTCCACAGTGACACCGGCAGCCTGGGTGGCGGGACAGGGGGTGAGTTGGGTGGCCACTGAGGCAGGTAAGCAACTGTCCTGGGACCCTCCAAGGAAGAGAAGGAACTGCAGCTCCTGGGAGTCCACTCTGGGGGGCTGGAGGGAAGGGTCCTGCAGACAAGGATCCCCCCACCTGGCCTGTGCTCCATCACCCAAGGCCAAGTGCTCTGAGGAGGCAGACTTCACTAGCAGTGGCCCCCACTGGGTCTGGAAGCATCCCAGTGACCCTAGGCAGGCCCACTCCCTGACAGGAGCTCTGCTCTGACTGCCGCTCCTCCTGCACACTCTGCCAGGGCTGGGGAAGCTGAGGTCAGGACCCCATGTTCTCACTGCTAATCCCCCTTCACACTCTAACCTGATTGGTTGCTGCTGGCAGGCCAGTCTCTAAGGGGATTATCAAGGGGCCCAGCCAGAGGCAGCTGGGCACCAGCCAAGGCCAGACTCAGCTCTGGGTTCCTGCCACCTGCTTGGCCACCCCATTACGGAGTACGGGGCAGCTCTATCATCCCTTCAGGACACTCAGGCGTCCTCTCGTCGCCCACAGTCTGACTGGTTACCCTGAGCCTGCCCAACGCAGAGCTCAGCCAGGAGCCAGCGCAGCCCCAGGGCTCCAAGGCACATTATCCAGGGCTTCCTTTTCAGGAGCCTGGTGGGTGGAGGGCTCAGGCCCTGGAGCAGCCAAAGCCAGCCACCTACTCACTGAGTGCCTCCTGCAAGTTTTCAGAGCCCGGTCTCAGCCTTCTCTTTGTACAATGGAAGGAACTGAAGTGTGGCTTTATGGAGGCTGCACAGTGCTCTCAGCCCGGGCTGGCAGTGTCAGCTGTCTTTCATCACTGTCTTACCAGCTGTGGGAGGACAGGAGGGCTCCTCCTGGGAATCAGGAGGCGGGCTCCAGGTGGGCCCAGCACTAACCTGCAGCAAGATGAGCTCTTAGCTCCCGGCACCTGCAGCAACCCTGCCCTCCCAGGAGGAACAGCACACACTCGCCACCCCACGGTGGCTGTGTCCTGTGCATGGAGCAGCCTCTCACCCCTGTTACTTGTGACTGCCTGGGATCCCAGAGCAGAGGACTCAGCAAGCAAGTCCCTCGCATCTGGGCTGGCAGCATCAGCATCATGGAGACACCATGATTTTTCTAGGCCCCGTCTAGACCTGCATTTAGCAAGGTCCCCAGATGACCCATATGCATATTAACACTTAAATGCTGCATCCGGCCGAGGAAATATTAAATATTTTTAATGTTTCCAGCAAGGGCTAAAGCAAACCAGCTTATAGCCCTTGTACCTGGCCGGCACTTCAAAGCAACAGGCCAAGGTGCCAACTTCTTCTGTTTGGGGGAGACTTGGACACAGTCACCCTTAGTGGATGAGAGAGAAGAGCAGCTGCTGGCCTCTCATCTGGGACCTGCTACTCTACCTTCATGGGAAAGGAGGAGGTGCCTGTGGGGGGCAGGGCTATGTTTGCCCCGTGGGTCCTCCTTGCATTCCTGCTGGGGTTAGGAGCAGCTCTGCTGGGTTCTGCTCAGTGCACAGGTCACCTGAGGATATGTTTGACATCCAGGCTGTGGTGCTCGCTGAGAAATTATTCCTACACTCACAGCAGAAGGGAGGGTCAGCTTCCCCAGCCTAGGCCAGGTCAGGAGTCACAGCCTCGCTGCCCAGTTCAGCCAATGGGAGACAGAGCTCCTATGAATACTCTGTGCCCAAGGTTCCCCTGGAGGACACCCTCACTGGAGGGAAGTCAGCAGTGCTCTGGGTGGGATTCTGAGACACACACCCTCCTCCGAGATGCTCCAGGATCTGGCTGGCTCACCCCTCTCTCCTGTCCTCCAGGCCTCCTTTTGGATCCTACACCTCCCACCTGTGCAAAGGATTAATTCTACAATGGCCCTTTCCTGCCGCTGGCTCTCCCCAGCCCATGGGATGACATTCACGTGGCCAAGATGTACCTCGTGGGGTGGCGTAGTGCATGTGTGTTCCATCCTCCTGCTTGGGGCCTAGGTCTAACTCACCTTCAAGGTGGGTTGTTGAGAGTGCTCAACTTGAGCCATGCGGCTTTGGGCTCTGGCCTCAATGCAGACACCAGGCTTTGTCAATCATCAATCTCAGGTGCTCCCATGACACGCAAACCAAGAGCTTATGAGCCCACTGACTGTGGGTGTGAATGAGCTTGCTGCATCTCCTCCAGATGTCAAGTTTGGGCAGGGGCAAGGGCAAGAGTACAAATGAGACCAGGTAGTGGAGTCAGAGGGATGGGCTGATGGAGCAAAGGGGGCACGGATCCCACCCATCACTGGCCCAGTTTCCTTTGACCTTGCCCCAGCTTGGCAGAACACAGGACAGATGCCTGGAGCTCGCCTGCCTGCTCCAGGCCTGGCTGCCACCCTGCATGCTGTCCTGACCCCTTCTCCTCCGCTCCCCTGAAGACCTACAATCAGCCCATCTGGAGTAAATGTCTGGGGTCTCCGTTCCTCTGGGACGGCAGGATCTGGTGGCCTCTGAGCTGTCCAAAATTAAGCTCAGCGCCAGCTGGCTACCTCTTTGGGCCTCAGCTTCCTCATCTGTAACATAAGCTGATAAGAGGATACAGGCTCATGGCAGTGGCAAGGTATTGTTGGGAAGGCTTCAAACTACCACTAACAATTGCTGAGCGGTCCAGCTCTGTGGACCTGAAAAAATTACTGTCCCCTCTCCTTGCCACCTCTCCCAGTTTATAAGGTCCACAGAATTAAAGCTTGAATGTGCTCTGAGTGATCTTGGGATTTAAAAAGAAACAAATAAACAAACAAAAAAAGTTGAAGAACCCATATTGTCCCAGGGAACTCCTGATACCCAAACTCCTGCAGATGGCTTTGAGGTGGACACCATAGACGGTGAGGGGTTTCAGCTTTGCCCCTTGCTTGTTCCTCCGTTTCCTGAATGCCCAGTGTGTGTCCAGCATGGTGCCCACCGCGGAGCCGCACACTCTCTTCCCCCAGCTGCCGAAATTAATGTTGCAGAAACCTCATCAGGAAGAGGCATTAGGCGGCCCTGGCTGGCTGCACCATAAAACCACCTGGGTGACATTTCCTTGAACAGGGCTGTCTGTTACACAGCTCTGGGCATCAATCCCACAGTGGAGGAATCAGAGGAGAGCCTCCTCCACGGCCAGCCCTCCTTTGGAAGCTGGTGTTGGCCCTGCCAAGGAACAGTGGATCCGATGCTGGGACCCCACTCAGCCATGAGGGGCCTGGGAACACAGAAGAAACTGAACTGCTTTCTGCCGACAATCAGTAAGTGGCAGGCACGGGTCCCAGCTGCCATGGCAAGAACAGGGTACTAAAGAATGGGGTGGATGTGGATAGCAGGGTAATAGTGGGTCCCTCTTCGCGTGAAGACCAGAGCAAGGCCTGTGTGCTGCTACCCACCATGCGCTGTGCAAAGAGCCCCAGGAAGTCCCAGGTGTTCTGCTGAGTCCTGGGCAGGCATGCAATGGGACACACAAGGCTCCTGTCCCAGACACCTGCAAGTGCTTAGGACCAGTGACTTCAGAGGCTCCCAGCCCTGACATGGTGCGGATGAAGGAGGGGGTGCAGGAGAAAGAATGAAGACACAGAGGAAAGCACATGAGCTTTAGCCAGACAAGCCTGGGTTTGACTCTGAGTTCCAACATCGCTGCCTGCGGCCTTGGGCAGGTTACTTTACCTCCCTGAGTGTGGTGGCTCCTGTTTAAAGGAGGATTAGTCAATTTTCCTGGCTGGGTTGTGAGGATTAAATACCCCATGTGCCACTTATATAATGACAAAAACAGACAAAGCTCATCTATGCTGATAGAAGCCAGGAGCAGGACTACCCTGGAGAAGGCAGGAAGGGTCTCTGGGTGCTTAGGGTGTTTCATTTGTCAATGCTGGTGACTTCCTCCTGGATTCTTGCTGGAGGAGACAAATGGGGCAAAATCTTCCTAGGAGAAAAACACCCACAGATGCCAGGCTCACAATATTAGGCATGGGGAATTCCCAGGCTGAGGGGCAGTTGCCCAGGACAGTGTGGCAGAAATAATCCCTACCCCAAAGCAATGAGGGACTTGGACCAACTTCTCACAGACAAAGACGCAGAGGTGGAACATGTGGCACTTGACGCTGCCAGCTGAAGATGCTGCTCCTCCCAGGGTCTCTGGCACCCTAAGTGCACATTTGCATCCTACATTTCCCCAAAGAATGGGTCTTGTGCCCCATGCCCAGCTCCAGGAGGGACAAGACCTCCAAGTCAAGCTGGGTGGGCAAAGACCCTGGGGCTGGAGGGCAGTGATCCTGAGGAATCGAGGTGGGAGCAGGGACTGGCCGAATGGGACAGCCTTCCGACTAGGTCTGAATGTCTTTTCAGCTTTGTTTCAGGAAGCAGCGATGGCACCTTCCAGGATGCATTACAAAACAGTAAGAAAACAGAACTCAGAAGAAGAGCTAAAAACTGAAGCCAGAGGAGGAATACCAGATGAGAGAGAAACACATCCTACAAAACCCCTTGCATCTGTTGTGAACCCTTCTCACAGCCTGGGGTGGGGGTGAATGGAAACAAGGTCTTGCCGTTTGTCAAGTCTGTAGATCCAAATGCTTAGGCGAGGCATGGTTCTGGTTTAGATATGAGGTGTTCCCCCCAACACTGATGTGTGGACAATACAAGAAAGTTTAATGGTGAAATGATTGGATTCTGAGAACCTTAACCTAATCAGTGCATGGATCCACTGACAGGGATTAAGTGGGTGGTAACTATAGGCAGGTAGGGTGTGGCTGGAGGACGGGGGTCATTGGGGATGTGACTCTGGGTTTATATTTTGCACCTGGTCCTCAGCATCTCTGCTTCCTGGGCTGCTTTTCTTCCCCAAACCCTTCCACCATGATGTTCTGCCCATCTCAGGCACAGAGCAATGGAGTCTGCCGTTTGTGGACCGAAACCTCTGAAACCACAAGCCAAATTAACTCTTCCACCTCTAAAATTGTTCTTGTCAATTCTTTTGTTCACAGCAATGAAAAAGCTATCTAAAACGCATAGTCTTGGCTAGTTTTAAAACCCAGCCTTCGGGCCTCCATCCAGGCTGCATAAGGAGGCAGCCAGAGCAGGGAGAGGAAGACCTTCTCTAGCATCCCCTGAGGGGGCCCAAGGACTGGTTACCTCCCAGAAGGCAGGTTGCACATCAGCCAATTCAAAGGAGCAATTTGCGAAATTTCTTTAGCAATTTGGTGTTAGTTGGGCGGTTTCCGTTTGTCTTCATGAGCCTTTTAAGGATAGCTGGGTTGCCCTCCCTGGCTTCCTGCAGCTGCAGAGAGAGGCTGGGGGCAGTTTCGCAGTAGTCCAAACACCAGGAGCCCGTGAAAGAGACAAATGGAGCAGTCCTTAAAATGCTTTAATAAAGACAAAATGCAAACCAGTCGACTCACACCAAATAGTTAAAAGAAGTGAGTCAATTTGATGAATTGGTCATTTGACAAATTGGCCATTCAGTGAATTGCCTTTTGGCAAATTGGCTTTTAGCAAAATGACATTTGGTGGATTGGTCTGCTTCTGACACAGCGATGCTTTCACAGGGCAATTACTTCCACACTCCCAGTCTGGGCTCATGGCCTGGCCCAGGGGCACAGAAGTCACTCTGCAGATGGCCGAGCCCGCTCTACCCTGTGCGCTGCTCTCTGCAGGGCTGGCTGAAGTCAGGCTGGATTTTAGAATATTTTGAGGAACGCACACAGCACGGTGGCCAGGCCAGGCTGCACACCCGACATTTTTCTCTGCTAAGCCCATCTAGACTCATGAGCAGACTCTTTAGTTCTCCCCAGTAAGGGCAGATTTAGGGTGGGGAAGCAGGGTTTAACATGTTTGGGGGAAAAAAAAAAGAGAACCAAGGAGAGGAGCAACAGGGCTCAGCAGGGAGAACCCAGGCTGTGCTGGGGGCTGGATGCACTCAGGACAAGGACCAAGTTGCAGTGATTTCTAGTCTGAATTTCCCCAGGGAGCAGCTGGGAGCCCTAGCCCACATGGCAGGAGAGCTACTGCCAGAACCTGACCTGAATTTGGAGGAAGAATCAGCGCACTAAGGAGAGGAACAGAGCATCATCGAGTCCCTGGGGCATTTCTGTTCCCTTCTCCCCTGCCCCCCCCCGAGAAAAACGGGGCCATTTCTTTCACTAAAGACCATGCCCCATTGTGCCCTCACCCTCTGTAAAGCAATCCATGCCCTTTCAGAATCCTGGATTTGGGGGATCTCAGAAGCAAAGGGGAACTTGAGGGCTTGGAATGGCAAGAGGTCGGTCTCACTGGGACATCACAGTCCCTCCTGTCCTCTCCACAGACACTAGGGATGCCTGGAGAGAACAAGACCCCTGCTACCTCCCAGGCAGCAGAAACACAGAGCCCGGTCTGCTTCAGGGGCTTGTAAGGTTTCTAGTCGGCTACGGGGATCTGCCAGGGGCCAGGGCGACAAACACCTGAGGAATCACAAGAAGCCCAAGGAGCCACTGCCTGGGAGCTGTCCGTGGTCCTGAACCTCCTCCACGGCTCTTCCTTGGCTCAGGGTTAGGTATCCTTGGATCCCAGCCACCACCAGCCTTGTTCGTCTTACGCACACCACAGTCTGGTCAGCTCTTCACCTTCCTTCAAGCCCACAGGGACTCCAGTTCCAAACACGAGGAGGGGCAGGGGAGCTCATGTGAACCCTAAGGGACCCATCTTCAGGTTCTTAGAAGAGGCTTATGCTGAGCATAACCCAAGTCCCTGAGCTACTTTCTAGATGGGTTTCAGCTTGACACAGACCTCCAGATATCAGACCTGCCCACAGCCTGCACACAGATGAGCACAGAGATGCTGAGAAGGCTGCTGGGCACACCCCAAATCTTTGCGCAAAAGGCTGTTCACTTGAATACCAAGAACTTCAAAGATTGTCACCAACTCTTGCATAAAACACCATTGTTTTAGTGGTGATGAGGATGATGACTACATTTATCGAGCATTTGTTATGTGCCTGGCACTGTACTAGATGTTTTATGCATATTATCTCATCCAACCCTTTAAAACCCTTATTCGATAAATCCCCTCTCAACTATGGGACATTAACAGCAACAGGACAAGGGGGATGTGGGGATTACGTACTTTCTGATTCTGCTGAAAACAATAAACCACTCTAAAGATAGTCTATTTTTTATTTAAAATTTTTTTCTTTGCAGTGATGAGGATTGAACTTGGGGCCTGCCACATTATAGGCAAGCATGCTGCCAGGGAGAGATATCCCCAGACCTTCTATCTTACTTTGAGGCAGAATCTCACTGTTTCTCCGGCTGCCTCAGTCTCCTCAGTAGCTGGACTTATAGGCATGTGCCTCCGCACCTGGCCTTAAAGTCTATAGATGTATTATTTTTGGAACCAGGGATTGAACCCAGGAGCACCTAACCTTTTTATTTTTTATTTTGAGGACAAGGTCTCACTAAATTACTCATGCCTCTCTAAATTGCTGAGGCTGCCTTCAATCTTACAATCTTCCTGCCTCCATGTTCTGAGTCTCCCGGATTATAGGCGTGCACCACCATGCCCAGCTATAGTTTATTTTTTTACAAAGTTCTCTTGCCACGCCCATTTTCTAGATAATGTAACTGAGCCATAGTAACCTTCCCAGGATATCTGACGGCTGAGCCCAAAAGCTCACACACTTTACTACGCTGGCTCAGCATATCAGAATCATCACAGTGATGGGCAGGTAGGTGAGGAGTTTCCTAGGAGCACACACATGTCATCGGTGACACTTGATAGGTGAACTTAGAGGAGGAGGTGAAACCCTAAAAAGTATGATAATGAACAATCATAATGTTGACACCCAGTCACTAGGAAAAGGTTAAATTCTGTTCAGGACTCTCTGTTTTAGATCTTAGGTGATTATATAATAAAATTTAGATGTAATAGTATAAAAAATGGAATAAGGTTCACATGATTTCCTTGACAGCCTTGCTTTGGAAGAACTAGTCCCTGTCTGGGATGAGCCTTATCTGGGGACTTCTTGTCACCTTGGTTCCTACGAGTATCTCAGGAACTGTCACTCCTTCTAAATCCCTGTTGGCTTGAAAGACAAAGAGGTAAGTGTCGGAATCTTGTGGCAAGGGACTTCAATCAAAGTCAGTTACAGATACACAGAGTCCCCTGGCCACTGAGAACGAAGGGAGTCATGGTGAAGGCAGTGTGCAGGAAGGCTCCAAGGCCTCTAAGCCACCAACTCCTCACGGTCTCTGGCACGCCCCCTGGGCCACCACCCAAGAGCCCCCAGCAGAAAGAGTGCCCCATGCTGGCTGATGGCAAAACTGAGCACAGATGGCACCAATCTCCTGGTGTGGGGGCTATAGCAGCTTCTGGGAGGGACAGGCAGAGGGTGGTAGCTCTGACCACCCATGTGAACACCAGACACTTCCAGGGCTTGGGGGCTTCAGCTGAGCCTCCAAGTTGGCCCAATTCCAGATTTCCTAGAGGGACAGAAACACTCTCCAATATCCAGAGGCCACTCCAGCAGCCTGACCCTCCCCCGGGGAGCGGCCAGTGCTGCCAGTTGCTCTGCTCTCCCACCTCATTCCCTCGACCAGGGGCCCCACTTGTAGGCTCAGCTTCTCATGCTCCACTGCTATTGTCTGCAGACTGATGACCTTGAGTGTCACCTCTCTGAGCCTGACCTTCTGCATCTGTAAAATGGGGACAGTAGATGTCATTATCTCAGAGGGGCATCATGAGGATTAGATATGTGGGTTGGCAACCAATGAGAGCTATCGCCATTGCCCTTCTCCTTACACCTCCCACACGATGTGGATGCTGTTGTGAGCTAAGCAGACCCGGATTTGATTATGAGCACTGCTGGGTTTGGAAGGCCTCCTTCAAGAACAGTGCTTTCTCAACCACTTCATCACGGTACCCATGCTTTCCTTTCCAGAACCAACCATGGTTCTAATCAATCAATTACTCATGAAATCATTCAATTAATGCTGGTCTCCTCAGTTAGATCATGGGTTCCAGGACAGCAAGGGCCACACCTGTTCACTACATGTCTGGCAAAGAGGTGGAACTCAACACACATTTGATGCTTATATTTGTCTACTCAAAAATTCAAAATTAGCATTTGGGAGGGAGTCAGACATTTTTGTCATTTAAAAAAGTCTCTCCTGGGGCTGGAGCAGGAGAGTGGCTTAGTGGTTACAGCACTTGCACGAGGACACTGGTTGGAACCTCAGCACCACGTACACAACTAAGTGTCAGAGCAATGAAAGCCACATGAAAAACTAAATAAAATTGATTCTCTCTCTCTCACTTCCCCTCTCTCTTAAAAAAAAAAAAAGTCTCTCCAGGCTGGATATGGTGGTGCACACCTGTAATCACGGCTACTCAGGAGGCTGAGGCAGGAGGATCACAAAGTCAAGGCCAGCCTGGGCAGCTCAGCAGGAGACTGATTAAAAAAACAAAACAAAAAAAAATTTAAAAAGGCTGGAGATGTAGGTCAGTGGTAGAGTACTTGTCTAGCATGCTCAAGGCACTGGATTTGACTCCCAGAATGGGGAGAAAAATAACAACAACAACAAATACTGGTCTCGCATTGCACATCTACTAGAATAGATGACTGATAATGCAAAAGGTTGATGATTAGAGGAGACATAGGAACTATCATTCACACTGGAGGATGGTGCAGCCAGTCTGGAAGACAGCCTGGCTGTTCCTTACAAAACGAGCATACTCTGACCATACTCATGCTCCTTGGTATTTACCAAAAGGAGATGAAAATTTAGCAGCACAAAACCCTGCGCTGCTAGGATGTTTAAAGCAGTACAACTCATAATCATTCAGACTTGGAAGCAACCAAGATGCCCTTCATTAGGTGACTGGATCAATAAACCATGCCACAGCCACACACATGAGCTGTGGAGTCATGGAAAGACGTAGAGGTGGGAGGCTGAGGCGGAAGGATCACAAGTTCAAAGCCAGCCTCAGCAAGTTAGCAAGACCCTGTTTTACAATAAAAAATAAAAAGGGCTGGGGATGTGGCTCAGTGGTTAAGCACTCTTGGGTTCAATCCTTGGACAAAGAAGAAAAAGAAAAAAAAGATGCAGAGGAAGCCTAAACGCATATTGCCAGGAGGAAGATGCCCGTCTGAAAACGCAGCACACTTTGTTTATGATACACAACTATATGACATTTCTGGTAAAAAGATCAGTCCTTGCCAGAGGGTGGTAGAAGGGAGGAACAGCTAGGTAGAGCCCAGAGGATTTTAGGACAGTGAAACTCTTCTGCATGACACTGTAATGCTGGACACATGTCACTACACATTTGTCCAAACTCAGACCGTACAACACCGAGCGAACCCTAAAGCAGACCATGGGCTCTGGGTGATAATGGCGTGTGGACGCAGGCTCACTGATTGTAACAAATGGGCCACGCTGGAAGAGGCGGAAGCTCATCCAGCAGGCTGTGGATGTGTGGTGACAGTGGGCAAATGGGGACTCCACACTTTCCACTCAATTTTGCTGACCTAAAATTGCTCTAAAAATGAAATTTATTAAGCAAATTAGAAGAAAGCAGGCATAGGTCCCCGTGGGCACCGACAGGGTGAGGCCCTCACTGCAGGGGTGAGGCCCCATGACTTCACAGCTGTCGGTCAGGCCCTTGCTCTACAGCAAACGGCAACTGTCTGTAAACCAGGTCCAGATTGCCTTTGTGGCACAGTTGGGGTGGGGAGGCCACAGTCCCTGGAGGGAAAGCTGCCTTCCCCTCCGGGGCCCTCTACCACACTTCTATCCAAGTCACTGCTTCCCCCCTGCTCTGTGGTGGCTCCATCTCTGCAGCTGTCTCCTCTGCCGCCCTTGTCACATCACATGTCTGAGAGTCTCTCGCCTCCTGGTGATAATAAGGACAGCACAGCTGTGGAGGAGGGTGCAGCTGCCCTCCATCCGCCTCCCGGAGGAAGGCGAGCTAACGTGAATGGACAGGCTGTCACCGAGACATCTACAAGTGGCACAGCCATGCCGTGCCACAGTGAGCACCGGCGGGCAAGGCACACTCTTGCCTGTTCGCCTCTGTTCTGCTGGAGCTTGCTGACTGCTGCTCCCAGGCCCCAAGCTGTGCATGTAACCAGAGGGCTGCGCCAGCCCCAGACCTGATCCCCTCTGAGGAGCCCAAGGCCTCCGTAAGCTCATGCTCCGACCCTAGCTCAGGCTCTGGGACTGCGTGTCAATGGGCCCAGCCAGTTTTTCTCACTTCTCATCTTTTGTAGTTTGAGAACAAAGCCAGGCTATAGAATCAGCAGGATAAAGTGGAGCCTTGCCACTTGGGGTGGGGTCACAGAGGGGTGAGACAGGCATTGACAGACATGGAGACTCAGGCCTAGCCCAGACCTGCCAAGTCAGAGCTGCCTTTAATATCAGGATCTTCCAAGCGCAGTCGTCTTGCACAGCATCAGATAAAGCAGAGGTTCTCCACCTTGCTGCCCTATCATGTGGGTGGCAGAGTCGCAAGGTGATCACATCCAAGAAAGCGATGAAGCATCATGCTTGCCACCCCTTCATGGTGACTCCGGAGTCAATGTTCCCACACAAATATGCTCCCCTCCTCCTCAGGGCCCATCAAAGCCAGGGTCCAGAGGCCACAGGATAAGGCTGACCAGATGAGCAGAGCCCAGGATCCCAGACCACCCCCCCACCCAGCCTGCTGGGGCGATCTCAGGCTGCACCCCGGGAGCGGGAACTGCAGTAAAGCATGGGCTGCAGTTGTGGGGAGCAGCAGCCAACTCCCAGGTGCGGGTGCCACCATGTGGCAGAGCCATCTGGTAGGAAGGCAAGGGAACCGGGAGAGAGAGATGGAGGCAGAGGCCAGAGCAAAGAGACCGATTAACAGAACTAGGCAGAAAGAGAATGAAGAGAAGCAGAGAGAGAGAGAGGGAGCCAGACAAAAGACCCCAGAGAGGCCAAGACCTCCAAGGCTGGGATGAGGCAGGAAACCCAGGGATGAGGCAGGAAACCCAGCGTACTTGGCTTTTTGCTGCAGCAGGGAGACACCAGTGCATCCCCACTGTATCCGACAGCCAGCTAAGGTGCAAATGAAAATAACACAGCACCTGGCTGCTGAGGCCTGGGTTTGCCCCAGGTTGCTCTCTGGGTGCTGGGTGGGGATAATTGGCCCATAGCCAGAGGCGTCAGACTCTGGTGATGAGTGTGAAGCCGCAGGTGACCTGCCTGCATCCCCAAGCAGAGGTGGGAATGGAGCTCTGGCCCCCTCCCAGAATCAATTCCCCGTGAAGGGCTGGGGGAGTCCTGTCCTCACTCAGCTGGAGGAGAAGGACTGGAGGCTCAGGAGGCTGCACTCTAAGGGATCGAGACCAGCACAGGGTGGGGACGCTGGAGAAGAGGTTCACACTACAAATCAGCCAATGTTTCACATCTAAGGAGCAGAAATTCCAGAGCCGGACTGTCTGGGTTTGAATCCTGGCTTTGCTTCTTGCTGGGTGACTGCACTTGGAACTTAACCTGTGTCTCACTTTCTCCTTCTGTAACCTGGAAACAATAAATCATAACAGCATCCAGCGGTTGTGAGGATTCGGTGAGTGAGTAAAGCATTCTGATCTCTCCCCACAGGCTCGTCACCACCATCCTGAACACGGACGTTCTTCCAGCCCTTCGAAATGCCCCACACAGCATTAACCACTTCTCTACCTAGCGCTTTTTTCTTTCAAGAGAGAGGGACAGTGAAAGAGAGAAAGAATTTTATTTAGTTTTTCACGTGGATTTTGTTGCTCTGACACTGTTGTGTACGTGGTGCTGAGATTCGCACCTGCGTCCTCGCTCATGCCAGGCAAGCACCGTAACCACTGAGCAACCCCTCCTGCCCAAGCTTTTTTTTTTTTTTTTAGGTTTTTACCATTTATTAATCCTCATATAAATTCACACAATCACCACGGATAAAGTCACTGCAGAATCTCACTCCTTTGGCTTTTTGCCAGCATCAGCGTTTCCCTTCCCAGGCCCTCTGACTTTCGTCATCCGTTCTCCGTCGCTTTTGCTGTTCTCTTGAGATCTTTTTCTTTTCAGACAGGCTACATCTTGCCAGTCTAGGTTTGGGTTCATTTTCTTTGCATAATCCAAGGGATCATAAATCATGCCAAAGCCAGTTATCTTACCTCCTCCAAAATGGGTTCTGAACCCAGGCCCAAAGACGACATCTGGTATGGTCTAGTACATTTCGGCTAAATTTTTCCTGAATTTCTGTCGTAGGGGCTGTCACTTTCCCAGGGTGAAGGACATCAGTGAAAATTTATTTCCTCAGAAGTCTTTGGTTGGTCATGGCCTCCTGGTTTTGATACTTTCTGTACCGTTCACGATGGCAGGCAAGCCCCAGGAAGCCGGGGAGAAAAGGACTGTAGCTAAGTCTGTAAGATCATTTCCATGGTGTCTTTACTGAGGGTAAGGTCTCAGCTCCTCAAATTCTCCTTGAAACAACATTGCCATCCAGCTGCTCCCTCATTAGTGTGTTCAATAAACGTTTAGCCCATAATCACTTTATAGTTGTTTAAGAAGCACGTTTCTAACCGTTACCATTACACTTTGACAGTACTTCAACCTTCGTTTTGCAGAAGGGAACCTCAAGGCTGAGAAGCCAGGAAAAGAGCAGAAGTGTACAGAGCGGCAGGTGTCCAGGCAGAACTTGGACGCCGCTCCGACCAATGCCAGAATCCAAAGTCTAACTGCCCGTTCCCACGTTGAAAGCAGCAACCTTCTAAGCGAATTCCTGCATTTCATGATTGAGAACTAACTCTGAAACCAAAGTGGAGACCAGTCTAGCCACGATCACCCCATGGGAAGGACACATTCCTCTGCTAACATTTATCTCAGGTCTTTGCGCCGTCCAAGCCAGCAAGCAAGAAAGAGCGGCCAATGAAACCCATGAAACGAGGGCCTGCCTTCACCAACCTGCTGACCACCAAGGTGGCCCTGATTTGGCTCACTCCTGAGAGTGCCCAATGGGCTCTGAGCCCAAAGTATGTGCATTCTCTAAAACGATGTATGAATTTTGCCTATGTGCATGGTGCATCTGATTCTCAAAAGCATCTTTGCCCCAAAATGGTGATGCGCCATGCTTTGAGAAACTGTCTCTAGAAGGCCCCCCCTTTTTTTAAAGGGAGAGGAACAGTGAGAGAGACAGAAAAAGGGAGAAACAACTTTATTTAGTTTTTCACATGGCCTTAGTTGCTCTAACACTTAGTTGTGTACGTGGTACTGGGGTTTGAACCCAGCTCCTTGTGCTTGCCAGGCAAGTGCCGAAACCACTGAGCCACTGCGCCAGCCCTGTAGAAGGCCCCCTTCTGAGCAGCAGATGAGCTAGGGAGGGAAGCATGCCCCTCCAAGCTCTTGCATAGATGTGGCTGCTGATACCGAACATGCACCCAAGCATTTGGGACTGCCTCTAGGCATTTCATTGGCCATCCTGAAAGGCTCAAAATCCATGAGTGGAGCCTGAGCTCCAACACACCGCTACCCAGGCTGATGCCACTTCCGGTAGCATCAGAGGAGCACAGTGGGATTCTGCCCATAGAATGCCAGCTCCCTGAAGCAGGGATTCTATTTTGTTGCCATTTATCCCAAGCCTGTGGAAGAGAAGCCAAGTCCAGAGATGGAGAGACGTGCCTCCCTCCCAGACCCCCAGACCTCCACCTGCTTTATACCAGGGATTAAACCCAGGGATGCTTAACCACTGAACCACATCCCCAGCTCTTTTTAGTTTTTATTCTGAGACAAGGTCTTGCTATGTTGCTGAGGCTGGCCTCAAACGTGCTATCCTCCTGCCTCAGTCTCCCCAGCTGCCGGGATTACAGGCAGGTGCCACCCCAGCAGACTCCCAGACTCTCTCTTAGAGCAGGTGACAAAGGCCAGTAGGAACTCACAACAAAAAGTGATATTAAAATCCAGCAAACACCAAAGAAGCTGCCAACTACAAAACTGGGGATTTTTCAGAGGGCAACAAAAATGACCTGGCTGAGGCTGCTCTAGCTTGGAGACTACTGTTCACTCTGCAGAAAAGCAGCACCTCCAGAGGACCTCTTCATCCCAGCTAGAAGAGACACGCTCTGGGGACACATGGGCCTGTGGGAGTCATTCAAAGCAGCAAGTGCCAGCATCACTGCTGGAGCCAGAACCTCCAAGGCCACTGCCAGTCCATAGGGGACTTTTGTGGGAATCGGAAAAAGGCAACCCTCTTCAAGATCTTTCCATTTCTGATATTTGGAAATTTTCAAAATAAATATACAAATCTCATCTATAATATGAATGGTGTCTCTGAGAGGTGAAACCCTTGGGCAGTACACAGCCTGCACAACTGTACACAGTGACCCTGCATAGCTACATGGTGGTCCCACATACCACCCCACATCGACTGCCTGGCTCCACAATGGCTGAATACTATGCTCCTAAGGATGCCCCAGGATAAATATGTAAGGCCAGGTGGACCTGATTAAAAAGTTGGAGGGATTCCACCCTCAAAAAGGAGGTAACGTCAAGATTGGGCACATGGGTTAAATGTCATTTATAAGTCACCTGCAGCTGTGTGAGCAGGTGTCAGCAGCATTAGAACTGGAAATTGCCTGGTCTGATCAGCACCAAGCACAGTGCCAAGGGAGAAATCAGAGTCTAATCAGAACTCGTGGAACACATTAATCTGTGACTAAATGAACGGGGATATGAATATCTTTGAATTTTATTACAATTAATTAAAACTACTTTATGCCATTTGCTTGGTTTATTTCTTTTCCTTGGAGAGAAGGGAAAACTTTTATAATTTATGGAATTATTTTTAACAAATAAATGCAAATGAGCACATCCGGATAAATAAATTATTCTAACTACGATTCCCTACCCCTGCCTCTGCTCCAGCTGCCAAAAAGGAAACCAAGCAAGAAAGAAAGCTTACTGAAGGGCAGCATGCTTTCCAGCTGGAGCCCCACTCGGCCCTCAGCTCGCTCTGACGCTGTGCCCCGGAAAGGTCCCTCTCCTCGGAGCTTCCTGGGGTCCCCCAGGCCCCTTGTTTCATCTCATACCTTCAGACGCTAACTCTACGACAGGGGAGGAGACATTAACATGTTCCAAGTGAAGGCAGGGGCAAGGCCGAATCAAGTGCCAGTAGATTCTCAAGGAGAAGCACCAAGCTCTCCTGCCAGCACCCATCGGTTCCTGACACTAGTCCCCAGGGTGCGTGAGCCACCACTCCATGGCAAAGACTGATGTGCCATTCACACCCCAAGCCTACATTCTGTGCTGAGCACTATAATGGATGTCATGCCAATGGGGAAGAAAGTTCTAGATCCTGACTCAATGGTGCTTATTTCCTGCAGTTGTTTTATGACCTTGTGCAAGTCCCAATGCCACTCTGGGCATCCATGTTCCCATCTGCAAAATGAGGGTCCGACTCTCATCCCTAAAGCAGAGCTATTCCACCAAGGGGGATACAGATGTCCCAGGGTCTTGCTCACACACAGTTCTTCCTGGTAGGTCTGGGGGCCTGGGGTCTGCATCATCTGACCAGTTCCTTGGGGATGTTCACCCGTGAGCACCCTTGTGACCTCACCTGGTGCTTGGTCTCATTCCCAGCGGCCAAGCAGAGAAAGGCTCCTTCGCCAGGAGTGAGGCTGGCAGGCAGGCATCCTGCCTCCACCCTGGCAGCCTGGCCACTCTAGTTTTAGAATTTCAGCCCAGCAGACCAAACAGCCAGTCGTGCCCAGAGCTCAGGGACCCAGCCAGCAGCTTTCTGCATTTCCATTTCCAAACAAAAATTGAGAATATGCTGTCTATGTTTTTAATCACAGAAAAAGTAAAAAAAACAAGTATTTCCTTCATAATCACCTCTGTTCCCCCTTCCTGCCACTCCTTGCCAGAAATCAGCTTTCCTGTCCTCCTGCCACCTTCTCTCCAGCCCCCGCAGTCATCCAACAGTGTTCCCCAGCTCCTCTTGCCCTCCTCCTGCTCTCTGCGCTCACCTCTGCAGAGCTGCCTCGCCAGCCTTATTTTTACAGCTCTGATTGAAGCTGGGATCCCGCTGACATTTCCACTCCCTCATCATTATCAGCTCGAAGCTTCCAGCAGCCAAGTTAAAAAGACTTCTAAGAGCAGAGCACAGAGCAGGAGGGGCAGGGAATGAAGTGTCAGGGGCTCTGCACTCCTTCCTCTCCAGATGCCCTACCACGTGTCCACAGCTCAGCCACCACCCTAGCTTGACCCTGCAGTGGAGGGAGGGGTGTCCCATAGCCCCTGGGCCCAGCAGTTTGGCCCTTCCTGTGACCTCATTTAGTCTCCCAAGAATCAGAGCACGTGGTACGATTTGGAAATGCATAGATGTGAACAGATCCATAGAGGCAGAAAAATTAAATCCCATTTAGTTTGTATTGAATGAGAGCCACCTCCCGAGTAGCTTTATCCTCATTTAGACAAATTTACACCGCCCAACTACCCATCTGCTGTGCTCACAGCCTTCCTACTCCTCTCTGGAGTTCGGGAGTACTCAAAGCTCCGGGGGATCTTTGAGTAATTTCCCCAGTTTTCTCCCACGGATCCTGGCGGGGCTGGATGAGGACATGCAGTGCCTGGCACCCAACAGGACATGCACCCTACTCCCCGAGCCCCGCATGGGGCCCCAGACGGGCTCACTGTCCCGCCCCCTGCCCAACACATGCCCAACCTAGGCTGGGCCTCTCCATGGTGGCCTCGTGCATCCTATGCCCTGTGCATCAAACGCTGCTACCACATCCGTACTGCTACGAAACCGCTGGGCCTGAGAAAGAGGAGACTCGGCAGCAAAGAGCCCCTTGATGCTTTGATGTCTCCAGAGAAATTCATGGTCGCATTTTATGTCTTCTCTGCAAGGGCAGAGGTCATGGGAATGCATCTGGCTTGTTCTGAAATCCCAGTTGTAGAAGGTCTCAGAGACCACTAAATAATTTACTCTCAGGTCACAAAGGCAATGATTTTTACAGAAAAAGCATCTCCAACTTGATGCACTAACACGGTAGTTCATTAAGATGGTGGGAGGGGATTCAGAGGTGAGAAAGATGCTTCTGTTACGAGGAGACATTAGCTGTTAGAAGCACTGAAAGGACACAACAGTTTGGATTTCTTTTTCCTCTGCTTGTCAAAGACATCTTACCTTTCCTAAATGGACAGTAATACAAATGCAAGCAATATGACATTTTTGATAGTGGATTTATATATCTACTATCAAAATATATATATTTTTTTCTTTAAGAAAGTATTATCAGGGGCTAAAGTGGTGGCTTAGTGGTTACAGAGCTTGCCTGGCATGTGTGAGGACACAGGTTCAAACCCCAGCATCACATATACAATGAAGTGTTGGAGCAATGAAAAACTAAGTAAAATTGATTCTCTCTTTCTCTCTCTCTCACTGTCCCTCCCTCTTTTTACGAAAAAAAGAAAGAAAGTCTTATCCACCTCTAGGAGCTCCCTCCAGAAAGTCTTCCCTGATTTGTCCCATGCTGATTATTCATTTCCTCTGCCATCTTGCTGCACTTTGTGACAGGGTCTGATCAGCAATCCACGGCACAGCCCACAAATATGAAATTCCTCATGATTCCCAGCATTCCCAGGTCTCCCCAGGCATGTAACATTCCCGGCAGCCACTGGGCTTGTCCTTGTCTGCCACTCCTCGTGAAGAGGGCTGACAGTTGTGTGGCTTATTCAAGGCCCTGCCTTCTGCTTCCACGCTCAGCCAGTCACCAGCCTGACGACGTAGTTAATACTATCACTTCCATAGTACCCTTTCAAGTGTGTCGGGAAGTCCAATTTATAGTCAGATTTGCAAACTCTGATCACACTGCCATCTGGCAAAACCAATGGCCTTGAACCAGCCCAGCTGGAACAGCATTCCCAGGGCACGCTCCACATCAGAGACGTGGCCAGGTTGTGCAGGGGAGCAAACACACATAGCCCAGCCCCAGGAAAACAGAGACAGGACCACCCTGAACTGTGCGCATCGCAGCTCCTCCTCACAAAGGCCCAGTCACTGCTGTCCCCTGCCGGGTAGTGACTGACAAAGGCACCTGCTAGAAGGGAGGCAGGGATCCGCTTTTCAACTCAGATACTGACTCCAGAGCTCAAGTGTCCCCTTCCCTGTCTCCCTGTGACTTGATGCCCTCCAACTCCCAGGATGAGTGAGGAGGATGAGCACCTGGTACCCGCAGACGGCCACACATGTGAACTGATGGCTGGTGGAAGTCAGCCAGAGGAACCCCTGGGCTGGAGAGGCCTGGCAGAGCATCCAGAGGCAAGAATGCTCCCGGGGGAGGTGCAGGGGCCGCAGGGAGGGTGGGGGAGCAGGAAACCCTGGGCCCATAGCGTGTGCAGAGCAACAACTGGAAGGCAACAGTGCAGCCAGCTGCCGAGGGCTTCAACAGCAGAGCCACCGGAACACTGATGCCTTAAGAGAGGGGAGGACATATGGGAGCGATGGGCCGGGAAGATGACGCCTGGCTTAGGGAGATGGTGTAAGGAAGTGGGAAGGGTGGGAGAGGGGCCACTGGGGAGGCCACAGCGGTCCCAAAGCACTGCTGACTGGGGATGTGGGGCGGGGAGAGGGTCAAAGAAGCTATATAGGCAGGGGCTGGAGTGGTGGCTTAGCAGTTGCGGTGCTTGCCTGGCATGTGTGAGGACACGGGTTCAAACCCCAACACCACGTACAGGACAAAGTGTCAGGACGAAGTGTCAGAGCAAGGAAAGCCAAATGAAAACTAAATAAAAAATTGGTTCTTTCCTCTCTCACTGTCCTTCTCTCTCTCGCTCTCAAAAAAGAAAAAAAAAAGAAAAGAAAAAGAAAGAAAGAAAAGAAGAAGCTATAGGCAGCAGCCCTGCAGGGGTCTTGTGGGGTGGCCCTGGACAAGACATTCTCATTTCCTGAGCAGTGAAGCAGGTTAATGCCTGCTCCCCAATGTGGGGGCTGCACAGAGTGACCAAGCTGACACGCAATAGGTGCTCAGCCCAGAGCCTAGCTCTTACCCCTCAGCCACCACGAGCTGCCACAGCTATCAGGAGGCTGGGCGAGGCTCCAGAGGTGTCTGGTTAGCAAAGACTAACTGCACCTCCATCAGCCATCAGAAGGAGGAGTATCTCATGGTCTTGAATTGGTGGTTTCCTGGGAAAGGGAAGGCTGCAGTCAGGAGCGGGCCTGAGACCTCAGCCAGGGTTCCCAGGGCTGCAGAGCAGACACCAAATGACCCCAGTCTGCCTTCCCTTCCTGGGCCACCACCTGAGCAGCAGAGTCAAAAACAGCTGAATGCAGGTCACTGCCTCCTGGGAGTTTCCAAAAACCAGACCTGCACAAAGGTAACAGGGGGCAGAGGCCAGCAGAAGTTACTGGATCTGTTATATATCTGGTGGGGTGTCTGTCTGTCTCTGGATGCTGCTGGCACATCCTGTGGCGGGGACAGGCACAAGCACATGCATGTGGGTGTGTGCATGTGAGTGTGTGCATGTGAGTGTGTGCATGTGTGTGAATGTGTGTGAATATGTGTGTGTGCTGCGTGACTATGTGCATGTGCATGCGTGCACGTGCTACGTGTGTGCATGTGCGCACGTGTGTTAATGTGCATGTGTATGAGAGTGTGCATGTGCGTGTATATGTGCGTGCATGTGAGTGTGTGCGCGCGCGTGTGAGTGTGTGTTAGGGATAGCAGGGAGGGAGCACTTCTTGTCCTTTCTTTCACTGTTCCTTTTCAAGTAAATCCAGTTTGATGGCCTCGGGTGGCTGCCCTGACCCAGGCATGGGGAATGGTCCCTGAGGAGAGTGAGGCTCCGGCAACTCTAGCCTGGGGGAAGCAGGAGACCCCGTGGTGCCCTGCAGCATCTGGCAGCCATGAAGTGGAATTTATACATGAAAATCAGGAGAAGCCAGCCCGGGGCGCCCCAGCCAGGGCTCTGACAGAACTGACAGCTAATTAGAAAGCTCCATTTGAGCCTCATGTTGAAAAGCCATTTAATAATTAAATGTCTTATCTGTATTTAAGATCCTCTGACAATATACACTTAGCGTGTGGCCAAAGAACCAATTTTCTCACTTCCATCACCCTAAAAGACACAATATTTGAATCCAGGCCTCTCCCCACTGATAATAAGTGACATCGTGTCACACAGTTCAAATCAGGAAGGGATCCAGCCCTGGGGGACCCTTCCTCCTGGCTCTTGGCTTGAAGCAGGACAGACACCCCAATTCAGAAACATGCTTGATGTGGATGTGCCCCTTCACAAGTCACTGTGCTGGGACCAGGCAGACAGGAGGTGTGTGGGGCCCCAGGCCAGCTCGCTGAATCTCAGGAGAGGACCTGAGCCTCAAATGACAGCAAGCTCCATGTGAGCTCCATGTAAGGTGTCACCACCGCAGCCACCAAGACCTACTTCATGCAGCGCCTGGGAACTGGGCTCTCTCATGCTCTCCTTGCTGCCAGCTCTGAGTCTGAACAAGTCTGTAGGACACATTTCCACATCTTCGCTGTGATATGAGGACACCAGGAGAAAGTGGACATAAGAAGCTGGCGCTGCCTGGCTCCTGATGGGTGCTCAGAGGAGCAGCAGCCTTGATTATGCTCCTAGGGAACAAGGTGCTGGCTGCTTCTCCAGATGTCCTAGACCTAGGCCAGGTGACCCAGTGTGCATGTCCCAGGAGGGCCACAGGCCTGGTGCGTGGAAGCAGCAATGAGCAGCCCCAGCTCTGGGAGAGAGAGGCTGCCTCGTGGATTGCTGGAAGCAAATGTTCAGCACCGTGTCAGGGAGTTCAGAGGGACAGCTGTACTGCAGGGAGGGAGAAGAGGCACGAGTCACTTCTGCCCTCGCTCCTGCTGCTCTAAGATGTAGCACAGCCTCCTCCAGCTTCAACAGGTAGCTCCTGTTCCTCTCTCCTGGCAGCCTGCTGGATGCAGGCCACCCCACGCAGGTCCCCAGCACTTTCCCTGCAGCATCAATTCCCGGCACCCCCCCCCTACAACCAGAAAGAACCACCTCTCGTCTCCCTAGTAACCACTCCCCAGGCTCCTGGATGAAGCTGGTCACAGGCTTCCAGGTCTGTCCCCCTGCTGCCAGAGTTTTACAACAATCATACTATTTCCCCCCCTCTAAACGTTCATTTTAGCACATCTGAATCGTGGTGTGATTTCCAAGCCAAGTTAGACAGCAATTTCTTCAAAGTGCAATGCCTGCCATTAATGAACCCTCTGGGAATGAATTCCTTCTAACAAAGATGCGTTAAAAACAGCAGAAGACACCTCGCACAGCCCGCAAGTGTCGTCACTCAGTCACACCACAACTGGGAGGGGGCTGGTCACACACAGCTAGGGGTGGGCAGCTGGTGACCTTGCCCAATTGCTTGACCTTCAGCTTAGTTTCCTTGTCTGCGAAATAATGATGTTAATAGGCAACTCCTAAGGGGTGCTGCCAATCACAGATATTCACCCAGCAAACACATACTGAGCACCCACTGCACGCTAGGCACTGCTCTTGGTGGTGCAACACAACAAGGAACCCAGTGCTGCCCTAGCGGCACTTGTGTTCTTGTCGGGGAGGGAGAGCTATGCCATGCAACGACAGGTTGCTAAGGACCGCAAAGAAGAGTAACACGGGATAAAGGGATGGAAAGCTCCAGGGATGCACAGAGCAGGAATTACTTTTTCTAGGGTGGTCAGGAAAGGCCTTAGGGCAAAGACCTGAAGGAAGGGAGGGAGCAGTGCTGCAAGTACTGGGAGAAAGTATTCTAGGCAGAGGAAACAGCCAGTGCAAAGGGCCTGGGGCAGGAGTTAGCTTGGTGTTCACAGACAAGCAAGGAGTCATGGATGGCTGGAGAGAGAAAGGGTGGAAGAGCCAAGGATAAGGGCTTTGGCTATCACTCTGAATGGACAGAAGGAAAATAGTGCATTGAGACACTGAGACAGTGCCTTGCACACAGTATGTATTCAATTAACACTGGCTGTGGTTACACATCACCATCTGGCCACATCACACATATGTGAATGCACACACCCACGCAAAAGCCTTCAATAAGACCCCTCTCCCTACTGCATTGCCCAGACCCTTCAGTCTTGGATTCAAACTCCTCTGTAACAAGGTTCCCCTCCCCCCTCCTCCCGGTGATAGCCTTGTTCCCTCTTCTTTGCTCTCTCCCATGCAGTTCCCTTCATTAAAAAGGTCTTCTCTAGCACCTCTTAAGTTCTCACCTAATGTCACAACCCATCCAAAGGCCACCTTGTCCATGAATGTTGTCACCATCATGAGATGTCACCCCACCATATAGCCAAGCACATGGTGCCACTTGTGGAGTATCCCTAGCGCTGGCCTTGTCCCCCTCCAAGCCCCACCTCCAGCCCCCATCACCGCCCATGGGATGGCAGCACACCAGCAGAGCTTAGCCTCAACACTGACTCAGCCACGGTTCAACATGGCTGGATAACCAAGAACACTCAGCCACTCACCCTGTCCCTGGACAGACACTTGGCCCTGCTCAGCCAGGGTCTTCAGGGGACAGAGCTGGCTTCCTCTACTAGGCACCAGTGTGATTGTAAGTGGGGAAGGGGGGCAATCCCCTTCTTCAGCACACAGGAATCCGACAAAGATAAATCAGACAGCTTCTCAGTTCTGTTCACCAGCTGAGCCCGACGGCTTCCGCTCCTCTGAACACAGAGGCAAGTCAGAGACAGCCATGATGAAGAGGAGGAGAATCAGACGCTCTGCCCACGGCCTCAGAGAAGAGGTCTCGTACAGCCGCCTGCCTTGGTCAAGCTCTTGTGTGCGGGGAATGAGCGCCTTTCACACTCAAGAAGCCCAGGAGTCAGATGGAACGAGTCCGAGGCTCTCCCTGCAAAGCCAATGCTAGTAAGTGCTTGGGTCACGTCACAAGGATGTCCAGTGACCAAGGTGTGGTAAGGTGGGAGTGTAAACCACCAGCCCATCTTTACAGGCAACATTGAAACCAACAGCAGGCAGAAGAGATGCACACCAAACAGGGGTCGGAATCTTCTAGATGACAGCCCAACCAGAGGCCGAGACATCACGGGACCTCAGAGCACCCTGGAGGGCTCTTAATTAATGGGCTCAGGGAAAACAGGGCCAGGACACATAAACCAGCTACCACAGCCTCTTAGGAGGCTCTGGCTCCTCTCTCCCAAACATTTTGTCAGGATACACCCAGTACAGTCACTGCCCAAAGTCAAGATCCCAGCAGGCAAGTCAAACTGCTAGAGAGGCAGCCAGCACCCAGAATCTGATCTTTACCAGATCAGCTGGACGCCAGGGGAAGGTCAAGCAGGAAGTCAGGATACAGAACAGAACCTCATGGTGGAAGCCACCACAAAGGGCACCCACTGTGGATGCCCACTGGGTCTTTTCTGGGTGCGATATGGTTTGGTCACCCTGCTTCCTAGTGACAGCCTCAGTTTCTGCTTGGGGATCATCTACCCTCATTCTGCTCTCATGGTTTGGTGGAGATAACTCCTCTCCCAGCTCCAGGGCTGGCCTATCTTTTCCTTAGCCAGAGATGCTGGTTCCAGGTGGGCACAGATCTCATTAAGGCCAACTGGAAGCCGAGAGACTTTCAAGACAGGGGCTGGCTGGAGCGGTGGCTCAGCGGTTGCGGTGCTTGCCCAGCATGCGCAAGTAAGTGAGTTCAAACCCCAGCACCACGTACACAACAAAGTCTCAGAGCAATGAAAGCCATGTGAAAAGCTAAATAAAATCGATTCTCTCTATCTCTCTCTTTCTCGCTGTCCCCTCTTTCTAAAAAAAGAAATAAAAATAAATGACAGAGGCTAATGCCCATTCCTGGTAGACTTGGAGTTAAGGCACTGTTAGGGCTGCAGCTGCAATAACCATCTTGGAACACGAATGGAGAAATCAGTGAAGAAGATTAGGGGAGACAGGGACTTATATTTAGAAGATGATGCACTAAGATAGAATGAATCAATCAATCATAACCTGGGCCCTGGTTCCATCTCAGGCCCTGCTCAGGCCTCGCCTGACTCACACTCTAGTCTGCGACTCGGGAGAAATGATGCTAATAGACGCTGAGTGTTCATTGCTGGGCACAGAGCAGAGCTGCTGCGTGGGATCCCCTCAATAACCCCAGGAGGAAGACTTCATTTCCCCTCCTCTACATTTGTAAATGAGAAAATGGGTTCCAGAGGTTTGTAAGCTTGCCCAGGTGAGGCAAAGCACAGGTCTAGGTTGGCACCATAGAGAGACAATTTAGAACCCAGGCTCACCCCCAAGGCTGTGATATGTGTGTGGGCCATGCTAGTCCATGCCACCCTCTAGGCAAACAGGCCAGAGCTGGGGAGAGAACTGTGGGGACAGCAGAGTTCACACTTTAATGACTGAACCCAAGGAGCAATGTCTCCTCCAGGGACTGATGGGCGTGATGTCTTTGGGAGGGAAATGGCACGTCTGCTGGGATGTGCTTCAGAGCCATCTCCGACTGGCAGATTAATGTCAACGCACACAGCAGTCCCCGGAAGTCCACACACGATTGTCAGTAACCTACACTTTTTGCGCAGCAGAGGCTGTGAGCCATCAGACAGAATGCAAGGAGGAGCCTGAGAGTCCTCCAGGGTGTGGGCCAAGGGCACAGGCCCAAGCTCACAAGCACCAAATGTGGACACCATCAGGAAGGCGGGGAAACAAAAGACAAGGACAAGGAGTCTTTGGGCAAAAGCACCCCATGGTCGCTGCAGAGGCCCTGGGATATCCACTTGCCTGTGCCTGTCTGGCTCCCACTGCTGTCAACAGTACCGGGCTGCAAAACATGAGGTGGGGACATGATTTGAACTCTACACTCAGCAAAAACTCAGCCTCCTTTAAAAAAAACCAGTCTCTGTCCAGGTAGGCAGGGCAGCTTGCCAAGGGACGCTTCTCCTCCTGGGTCTTGCTTGTCTCTGGGCACCTCACATCCTAACTGCACTACTGGAGCCCCAAACATCTGCTGGTTCCCCTAATGCTGGAACCCGAGACCCCACCTTGGGAAGTGCCCTCCTCTCCCCACCCACCTCCTACCCTCCACAATCAGAGTGGGACCTGCCCTTGTGCCCTTCCGGGGCTTCATCAGCACGCTCTGCACACCTGCCTGACACACTTTCCAGAAGGTGAGCTGCAAGGGAATCGAGAGCTAGAGGGTGGGCTCCCCTGGGTGTTCATCCTGCCTCTGCCACTTCCTCTGTAACCTGAACCAAGCCTTATACTTCTCCATGCCTCAGTCTTCTCATCTGTAGAATGGGGAGACTAACAGCACTGAGGGTTAAATTGAATTGTTCACAGGAATCACCCGGCCCAGGACCTGGCTCATTTAACAAATGTGAGTTTTCATGGCTTTATCTTGTCCTTTTCCTCCACCAAACTGAGAGCTCCTCCAGGGCCCCGGTTTTGGGTCACCCCATCCATGCCCACAGCATATGACAAATCTACCTCCCCAGCAGCAAAAGTGGAACCACCACCACAGAGGGCCATCATGAAAGATCCAAAGTGGCTCAGAGAGGCTGGAGGTGCCCTGAGCTCAGCAGTCCTGGGCTCAAGCAGGGGGCGCAAGGAGTGGATCGGGTGCAGTGACCAAGCATGGGTTCCTTTTTCTCTGAGGCTCAGTTTCCTCATCTGTGAACTTGAGATAAAACTGAGGACTCCACAGGGGTGCTGTGAGGAATAAAGGAAACGCAGTTTCTAAAAGGCTCCGCGCAGGACCTGGTGCGTTATGTCTTGGCATAAATAAGGACACTGGCATCACCACCAACAGCACAGTGAGCCGAGGCCATCAGCAGCCTTGGGTACTTAAAGGAAGAAAGCAGAACAAAGGCGGGCTGCCTGTGAGATGCTGGGGAGGAGAGGTGCCTTCCACTCGGGCCTAACCAGAAGGCGGCTCTGGAAAGGACTCCTCCTGGCGGGAAGCCTGCCCAGAGAGGAGCTGCGGGCTGGGCTGCTGCGACTCTCTGCTCTCTTATCTCCAGCTCTAACTCTGCCTCCTTCCCTCCTCTCCCTGTTAGCTTGTCAAACAGAGAGGACGTGATGAAAGGATGGAGTTGGGAAATTAACATTTCAAAGTAAATGTTGGAAGAGCACAGCCTGGAGCTTCCCAACTGGCATGAGCAGGAGCCGAGCAGGGTTGAGGGGCGGGTCTGGCATGTGTGATCCCTACAGCTTTTGCACCTGATCAGTCAGCTCTCGTTTTCCTCCTGCCGCACATTAAAGAGAAACATTGCCAACAAACCTCTCGGTCCCAGCCAGGCTGCTGCAGCCTGCAAGCTGAGCCCACAGGCAGGCACAGCCCTGTCCTCCCCTCTCACCCAGGGAGGGAGAAAGCTGTAGCCTCCTCCTCTCCTGCAGACCTCAGAGGGGGAAAGAACATCACGCTCAGCTCAGCTTACTGAAATACCCCACCCAAACAGTAACCCTAACCCCTCTCGGACACCCTGAACAAGCACAGAGAAGTGCCAATTGTTTGTTCACTGATCCGCTGTGCATCCAACCATCGCTGAAATTAGATTCTACTTTTAAGTTAGTGGCTCATTCTCTGCCTGTCATTGAATCACTAGGAGCAGGGCAGGGGGCACACAGAGACAATTCCATGACATGCCAAGGTACCAGTCCTTCATTCACTGCCTGTACGAAGCAGTGACCACAGACTCTACTCTGAGCCTTTATATCCTGTCAAACGATTTGTTAATATGCACTAACATTGAAGGCACAGTTGCCCATGACCCGGCAATGCCACATAGAAACTCTGCCGAAAGCACACCAGGAAGCATGTGCAAGAACATCCCAGCAGCACTGTTTGCACCCAGAACACCTAGAAACTATCCAAATACACACCCACAGGAAAATGGACAAGCCGTGCGAGATCTGTGGAACAGTGACAATGCAGGACCCACAGCTGGCCACATCAGCATGGATGAATCGTAGAGGCAACGTGTTGAGTTCAGAAAAGAAAAAAAAATAAATAAAAGCATCTCTGGGAAATGTACCTAGTTACCTTCCTTTTATTAGAAAGTTATAGAATATGGGCACGGTGGCACACACCTGTAATCCCAGTGGTTCAGGAGGCTGAGGCAGGAGGATCGCAAGTTCAAAGCCAGCCTGAGCAACTAAGTGAGACCCTGTTTCTAAATTTAAAAAATTTAAAAACTGGTTGGCTGGGGATGTGGCTCAGTGGTTAAGCATCACTGGGATCAATTGATCCCTGGTACTGAAAAAAAAAAAAGGAATGAGCCCAATTTAAACTAAAGCCGATATCTACAAATATAAGAATATTACAAAGAAAATCACAGACCCAGAAGTCACAGCCTCTAGAGCTGAGGCTGGGGCTCAGGGATGAAGGGGTGGCCTCCTGCAACAATGTTGTGATTTTGGTGTAGGTTTGGTGGTGAATCCACCCATATTAGCTTTAGTATCATGCTTTGCCACTAGCATACACATCAAAATATGCTATAAATTCTCTTTCATATTATCAAAAATTCACCTTTCAATAATTATTTTCAAACAGAAGACTGATAATAATCCTGGTGGGGACATCAGAAAAGGGCTGGCACTTTGCGGCCTGTTGAAGTCAAACTGCACAGCCAGCTGAGAGTCTGGGTCATTTAAAACCACAGAGACAAATGAGCAATAGTAATAGCTGCGTTTACTGACGCCCATCATGTCTTCGGCACGTGCCACCTCACACAGATTATCCTAATTCTAACAACCACGGTGCAAGATGAGTGTCATTATCGCCATGGAAACTACAGCTCTGAGAGGTGAAGTGACAAGGCCAGGGTCACCAAGCTGATCCCACTGCTGAGCAAGAAACCGATCACACCGCGTCTGTCCACGCCTGCAAGCAGCCAAGCAGCCTCTCAAATATTTATAGACATAAATGGTGAATGAACCAAAGCGCAATTCAATCCAACACATATTTATAAATATTTATAACCAAATGTTTTGCTTTGATAAAGCCTATTCTCTGAAGTGCCTGGCGTCAGACAAACGGCGTTTTCTGCGGGAGCCGGGGAGGGGGGGGGACCCTCACCTGGGACTGCTCACTGCTTCCACGCACACTCGCTTCTGTCCGCGCTGCATCCTGCGCAGATGGCCCACCGCCCCATTAGTCGCAGGCACCAATTCAACACACCGTGAAAATAAGCCTGGGCACTCAGGGACCGCAGGGTGCCGTTTGTGAGGGAATTTGTGCCCCTCTGCTGCCTAACACCTGCCAAGGTTCCAAATCAGAAGCCTCAGCGGGGTGCACGTCCTGGATGGACTCCCGGAGCTCGCCCTTCCCACTCGCTGCTCGCACCCCGCTATCTGCAGGCTCTGACGCTTGGCGCACCCTCCCGCCACCTGGATTTGCCCTCTCTTGGCCTGGTTGATGCCTACTGGATGCCTGGAACCCAGCAGTAGTGCTGCCTCTGCCAAGCCTCATGGCAAGTTCCCTCTCTACGACGCCCTCCCTGCGACCCCTCACCCAGGCCCCAGCTCTTTCTGTTTTCCTCCGGATCCTTAGACATTCTCTCTGGCTCCCCAGCTTGCAGGCTGGAAAACAAGAATTCAGAGTACTTACCATACATGAATGCAGGTGTCCCCTGAGTTCATGTCCCAGGGCCACATAAAAAAGTGGTGGGTTGGATTGGGTCAGATAATCCACACTCAGGCCGGGTGAGTCTTTTTTTTCTTTGCACCAGGGATTGAACCCAGGAGCGCTTAACCACTCAGCCACATCACCAACCCTTTTCATATTTTATTTTTAGACAGGCTCTCGCTAAGTTGCTGAGGCTGGCTTTGGACTTGCAATCCTCCTGCCTCAGTCTCCCGAATCGTGGGGATCACAGGCATGTGCCACTGTGCTTGGCCTGTGTCTTGATAGTATTATCTGCTTTTATCCTTGAAACCGCACTGTGAGGCACTGCTATCCCATCTCACAGACAGGAAATAGAGATTTAGAGAAGTCCAGTATTGGGAGCAAAACTACACAGCCAGTAACCCAAGCCTGTTGGACTCCAGGCCCACGATCTGTTACTACTTTTTTGGATAAACAACCAAATGCCACCAGGACTTCAGACCTGAAAATCGTCTTGGGTGGCTACACCAACTTTTAGTGGTCATTTTTGAGTCCCTGATAATTTTTTTAAGTATGCAGGAATTAATGACAATGACCTAGATTTTGTCCAGCCTGTCATGGTTTGAGTGTGAGGCTCCCCCAAAGCTCATGTGTGACAATTCAGGAATGCGGAGGTGAAATGATTGGGTTATGGGAGCCTTCACCCAGTCAGTGAGTTGGTCCCCTGACGGAGTAGCTGATAAGTGCAAGCTGGTAGGGTGTGGCCGGAGGAGGTGGGTGGTGGGGCTGCGCCTTTGGGGTGCACATTCTGTATCTGGCATGGAGTCTCTCACTAGCTTCCTGGACCCAGGCCTTCCACCAGGATGTTCAGCCTCACCTTGAGCCCCAAAGAATGGAGGGGGGCGTCTGTGGACTAAGACCTCTGAAACTGAGAGTCCCCAAACAAACCTTTCCTCCCTAAAATTGTTCTGGTCGGGTCTTTTAGTCACAGCCAACGAAAGGGCTGACTGAAACACATTCCTCATAATATCAAAGGATGTTTCCATCCAAACGAGCAATTCCGCAATTTTTCCTTTTAGGACTTTTTTCTTTTTCTTTTAAAGAGATAGGGACAATGAGAAAGGGACAGTGAGAGAGAGAGGAAGAGAGAATCAATTTTATTTAGTTTTTCATGTGGCTTTCATTGCTCCGACACTTTGTTGTTGTGTATGTTCGAACCCGTGTCCTTGCACATGCCAGACAAGTGCTGTAACCGCTGAGCCACGCGCCAGTCCTCCTTTTAGGGGTTTGAAGATCTGTTTTATGCTATGATGTCCCAAGGGTGGCTGGACCTGGCACAGAGGAGTGCCCGAGACACGCTGGGCAGGCAAGAGGGTAGAGTCCACTTGCCCACCCACTGCACTGCCTGAGGCCACTGCCCCCTCCTGGGTGTTGGGACAGCAGGACTTGTCCTCTAAGGGCAGGTGAAGACGAGACCTAGCAAATGAGCTCTACTAACCCCCAGGTTTCTGGCCCCTTCTCCACAGTGTGAGCATCCATGGTAGCAACGCTAGAAGCCAGGGCACCAAAGGGACTGGGGAGAACAATTCACTCCAGCCTCAGCCCGTCCAGGGCAGACAGGGAGCCTCCGCGCCTGCAGAGGGTGGTGGCAACCTGCCCAAACCTCGGAGGGGCTCCCTACTGCACATGCCCATTCCCTTCCACCGCGCAGGACAAAGCCGCCCCGGAGCGCGACACCTGGGCCCTGGAGTCAGCTTGGTTCAGACAAGGGTGTGTGTCCAGGGAGGGCACATCTTCCGCCCCTGGAACCAACAAAAATCTGAGCCCTCACCAGCTGTGATCTGAGGCCAGTCCTTGGCCACTCTGACAAACGCAGCAAACGGTGATTTTCACCCTCAGGAGGCTGTTGGGAGAGGTGAGTCACAGGACTCAGGTGGCGTCCTCATCCTTGCTGCGGGCGCACCCCAGCACTCCCCAGCGCACCTTAGCACCTTAGCGTGTGTGTGGTGCTAAGTGGGATTCTTGGCCACACCCGGGATGAAGACAGACTCCCGGCTACCTTGTTACTCTGAGCAGCCTGCTCAGAGGAAGTGTTCAGTAAGGAGCAGCGACTGGGGATCCCGAGGTCCTTAACCTTGGGAGGAGCTGGCCAGGGTGGAGGGAGCGCACCTGGCTGAGTCCCCAGCCAGGGCCCACAGCACTCCTGGCCTCCCGGGCGGCCTGACCGTGGGGCCCAAGCTCACTACAGCTGCTCACCTGCCATGGCCAGCCCACCCGGCAGCCCCTCACACCACCTGGACTGGTGCCCACCTGCCCCTTCCATGCTCTCCCCAGCCCTGGCGATCACCCTCCTTCCCTTACTGGATAGAATGCTCTCCAGGTCCTGTGTGGCCCCCTCCCAGGTCCCCAGGTTAATTGTGGGACTTGTGGGTTTGACAAATGTTTTCTCAAGGGGAGGAATGGGGAGCTGGGCCGTGTGTCCAGGGAAGGCTCCCTTGGGCAGCCTGGGCTCCCCTTCTGGCTCTCAGGGACACCAGGGCCCTTCCAAGGCCTCCACATCTTTGCAACTGTGGGGGTCTCAGGTCATTGCTCAAAGTCCATCTTTGGGCACCTAGGCACACTGGGCCCCTCTCCAGACATCCTATTCACCCTGTCAACATCCCAGCCTCCTCTGGGCGCTGTGGAAACAACACCCTCTCCTCTTCCTCCTGAGGAGCTAAGGCTCAGATAGGAAGCCTGTGTCAGATTCCAAGGCACATTTTGGTAAAGAAACACACTTCTCCCACAAGGACTAGGGGTGAATCGGGTATAGGGAGGCTTCCCATGTGGCCTTGCAGGCAGAATGCAGGATGCCCAGGCTGAGTGGACAGAGAACGGGCTCTGGAACCAAATCCGTGTTAAAGTCTTGGGTGTGCCAAGTCATTTGCTGTGTGCCTTTAAATGAGTTGCCTGGCCTCTCTGAGCTTTAACGTACAACATATCTCAAGGGGCTATTGTGAGATTACAGTGAAATCATGTATAGAGAATCATTAACTGGCCTGGATTATGAAGAGGAGGAAGAAGAAAGAAGAAGGGGAGGAGAAATACCAATTCATCCCGACCCATCCCCTCTGCCCCAGCTAGGAGGGCCATGCTGCGCTACTAGAAGGGACCAGGTACCTCTGCCTCATGACTTATCTTGAGGCCCTGGGGTCAACACCTGTCCTCGGCATCCCTAGAGGAGAGCAGAGTGGGACTTCCTACTACCCCAGGGACTGTCCTGTCCCCCAGGGCCTCCTCCCTGGGGCTGCTGACCAGGCCCATCCTATGTCCCCTAAGCCGGGTGGTCAAGGAGGTTTCTCTCCCTGGCCTGCTCATTTCTGGAGCTGGTGCTGCTGGGGACTGGGCACCATGCCCAATTCACACTCTCAAGGGTGCCAGCGAAGCAGCTGCCTTGGCAGGCGGCTCCCCAGGGAGGGGGCCCAGGTGTTCCTCCCTGCTCCAGAGTGGGCTGGGGGAGGGCAAGGGCCTGCCGCCAGGCCTGGCCCTCGCCCCAGGGTGTCTGGGCTTCCTTTGCAGGGGAGCGGAGCACCCACAGCCTCCACACCCTCCATGACCCTTGTGTCACAGAGACAGGTGGCAGGGCTCCGGATTCACGCTGCCTGGCTGGTGTATTACCTGTCTGCAAATGACAACACTCCCTGCCTTGCCTGGTTGCAAGGTAACATGAAAGCAGCTGGCTTGGAATGTGGGCCCAGTCAGTACCAAGTAATGTGCGGGCTTTCTCCCTCCACCTGCCATTCCTCCAGCAGGAGGCAGAAGGAATCTGAGACCTTGCCTCACAGAGAGAGAAGATGGACTCAGAAACCCTCACTCAAAAAGCAAGTTCATCTCTGTGCTTCACTTGGCAGAGGGAAGCATTGAAGGGGCTCTGATATGGAAGAGCTGAAAGACCAGAGAGCACAGCACATGGTGTGGGCGTGGAGAAAGTAGCCAAGTAAAAGGGCCCAAGCAGAGATGATGCACAAGGAGCAATGGCTGTTAAAAATCATAAGGACAGCAACTGTCCTTATGGGCACTGTCATAAGGCTGAGGCACGAGGATCTCAAATTCGAGGCCAGCCTCAGCAACTTAGCAAGGCCCTAAGCAACTTAGTGAGACTCAGTCTCAAAATAAAAAATAAAAAGCTCTCAGGATGTGGCTCAGTGGTTAAGTGCCCCAGGTTCAATCCCCAGTATAAAAACAAACAAACAAACAAAAAATATATATAGAGAGAGATAGCTTCTTATTGCTAATAATTTATTTGCTTTATATTTTGCTCTGAACATGCTCTGTACTCAATATTTGTTTGATGTTTGCGTTTAGCTAGTTTAGAAAAGGTATTTGTATTCATATTAAGAAAAGAAAAAATGTATCTCTTCAAGGTTTTAAACTTGAGGCTGTGGATTTCCGGGAATACCCCAAAGACTCTGTAGCACGCTGCTGCCACCTGCTGACAGTGTACCTAAATTGGAGGGGTAAAAAAAATGAGATGTAGGGGCTGGAGTGGGGGCTGTTAGGCGCTTGCCTGGCATGCACAAGTACATGGGTTCAAACCCCAGCACCATGTACCCAACTAAGTGTCAGAGCAAGGAAAGCCAGGTGAAAATCTCAATAAAAATTGATTCTCTCTGTCTCTCTTTCTCTCAAAAAAAAAAAAAAAAAAAAAAGAGAGAGAGAGAGAGAGAGATGTATGTAAATAAATCTCCTTGGTTGTCCGGTCTGCAAAGGGGCAGGGGATTTTTACCCACATGCAGGTCAGTCCTCAGTTACTAGCAAACTACTTTGAAAAGTTAGTAAACTAAGATCCATTCCAAGCCATTCTTGAAGGCAACTCTTTTCTGAATTGCAAATTATGCCTTGTTTCTTTCTCTATATGATGACCAGGAGGGCCTAAAAAGCCTCTGAGGTCACTGCCAGCTCTGACTCTTGAAAGTGCTAAAAATGTTTATCACAAAGTTCAATGAATGCTGAGCTGTGTAACCTTGGGCAAGTTACTTAACCTCTCTGAGCTACACAGTTTCCTTATCAGAGAAATGGGGATCAGGGGTTGGAGTGGTGGCTCAGTGGTTGCGGTGCTTGCCTGGCATGCACAAGGACACTGGTTCAAACCCCAGCACCATGTACACAACAAAGTGTTGGAACAACAAAAGCCACATGAAAAACTAAATAAAACGGATTCCCTCTCTCTCTTTAAAAAAAAGAAAAAAATGAGAGAGAAATGGGGATTAAAAGTATTCTCACTTGCTATCAAGATTAAATGATAATATGTGTAAAGTATTAATTATAATGGTAGCTTTGAAAATGTGTGCACGCACTTTCACAGCGTGTGGTCCAGAGAGAAACGGAACCCGATCCCTGCCCTCCTGTCACCTGCAGCACGACCCAGCAGCTCGAAGGTTCCACACAGCCAGCACTGAGGTGCCCAGGACCAGCCCTGGCAGGCACTGTTCAGGAGGGGCGGCCTTCTAGACTGGGAAAAGGCTGTTTGTCCAGCTGCACTCAGAATCAGGGAAGAGCTCCCTCCCCTGCCCGCTCCCACCTGCCACGCAGAACCGCCTGGCTTGGGATCTGAGCCATCTGAGCCGAGGCGCTGGCCTCGCTGCTGCCTCCGTGTTCTTCAATTACAAGGACAAAATGATTGGACGCGGGAACGAGCCGACATCTGGGTCTCAGTTAGCATCTGACATGGGGCCTCGCTAATTAATCTGGAAACATGAATTGGCAATGGCTCGGATCCCAGCGCAGCGGGGAGAAAGCGGCTGATGGGCCGTGAACAGTGTGCAGCACTGAGGTCACAGGGAGTGTCCGGGAGGACCGGCGCCTTGGCTTCACAGGGCTCCTGGCTTTGTCATCTGACCCCCCAGAGGACAGGCAGGAGATGGCCCAGCTGCAAGGGACAGGGCTGGTGCTCGCTGGGTGGGCAGCCAGTGAGGGACACAAAGGGACCCAAACCCCCCAAACCCTTCAGCCAGACCCTGCCTTCCCTCTTCACCCGACTGGAAGTTGGCCTGTTATCTCATCCTCCTGCGGCCTTGAATTAGTCTTCAAAAATTAGGGAAAAATGCATGCATACTTTCAAAGAAACAAATATACACGTGATCGAAGTGCTCAAACATTTATCAGTCACTCACCTTTTAGTTGAGCACCGCGGCTGGAGCTTCGAGCTTTATCTACATTGT
>PVKS010012081.1:0-54821 GCA_004027875.1 Aplodontia rufa | reverse complement strand
GTGGAGGTGGGGACTAGACCCTGGACAATGAGAAAGTTGGTCTAGTAGCATGAGTTAAATCCAGATAAGATGTAATGCTTTACAATCTAATACTTTTTTTAGAGTTACAGTGGGAAGGGGAAGGGAGGGATAAGGGAGGGTAATTGGGGGGGCACTCCTGGGGATAAATGCAATATCCAGAATATATACACATTTTATATTATTTTGTTAAAATCTTGTAAGGTTGCTCAAAAATAAAATAAAAAAAATTGCTAGCTGTTAACAAAGTAGCTAGCTGTCAAACAAATTCTGTTGTAATATAAAAATTTTAAAAGACAACTATGAAATGAATAGCAATGGCTTTAACGTTTTGCAAATAAGAAATCTGATATTTCATCAGTAAACAAACTAAACTGAAAACATTCAAATAAAATCTAAAATAGTTACCCAAGAGAAGACTAATTTTCACTACTAGAAACTCTACTGTATCATTTAGAATTTTTTTACTCCTTTTGGATTTTTTCTCCTCCTCTTTTATGTCTTCTTTCTTTCTCCAGTCTATAGGACTTTTGACCAGAGTTTGGGGCAATCTGCCCTCCCATTTTCCACATCTCAACAGTGGTACTAACAATTCAACTAGTCCATGTATCTTTTGGGGTAGTTTCTCAAAATTTACTTTTCATTGCAATCACTTGATAATATATTTATGTTAGAAACTACCAAGCTCTTCCTTCAAAGATTTCTGACTTGCATGGCCCCATTAATCTGCAACTGTAACAGGTACCCTAAGTGATTCTGAGCACGTTATTAAAAAGCTATGTTTTAAGGAATAACCTTTTACTAGAATATGGTCACCTTTTATGTGAATATTAATGAGCATATGTTAGAACAGGACTTAAAGCCAAGAAAAAGACCACCTGGAAGAATTAGATAGAGGTAACAGTGTCTGGTTCTCACAAAGTGCTAATTCCCTCCAACTATGCCAAAAAATTTCAAGATTCACAGAGCATTAGGGTAGACTACATTAAAAGATCTTGCCTTAGTAGTGGATAATAATTAGCTGTAGACTGAACATTGTCCTGTGTGTCCCACCCAACAAATCTTAAAAGCAAGACCTGAAAATACTAAACTGTTTCTAAGTAATTTAACTACATTCCAGAGAAAAGATCAAGAAATTTTATAATACAAAAATACACAGTATTCAAAATAAGGTAAAATTCCTGATGCCTGACATCAAATCAAAAAATACCAGAAATGCAAAGTAGAAAAATATGACTAATCCTGAGAAGAAAAAACAATTCTTCAAAATCTATTAAGAACTAACCACCAACCAGAGAAGGTTCCCCACCTGGAGTAGCCCCTGCCTACCTGACGCCCCACGTACCTGTATGGGCCTCTTTGAGTCCCAGCCAACAGGCACTCAGGACACCAATGATAGTAGCCCCAACTGGAACAGCCCCTGCTCAGGACCAACTGGAGGAAGTTCCCCACCTGGAGCAGCCCCTGCCTACCTCATACCCTGCAGGCCTGCATAGGCCTCTTTCAGCCCCAGCAGGCAGGTGCTTAGACCACTGTTAGGACCACCATCTGGAGCAGCCCCTGCTCAGGACCAACTGGAGGAGGATCCCCACCTGTAATACCCCTCCCTTCTCGCTACCTGATATCCTGTGTGCCTGTCTGGGCCTCTTTTAGTCCCAGCCAGCAGGTCTCAGGACATCACCCTTAGGACCCCCTTCCAGAGCAGCCCATGCTCAGGACCAACTGGAGGAGGTTCCCTGCCTGGAGCAGTCCCTGACTACCTTATATCCAGCATGCCTGTCTGGGCCTCTTTTCATCCTGGCCAGCAGGTGCTCAGGACACCTCCATTAGGACCTCCATCCAGAACAGCACCTGCTCATGACCAACCAGAGAATCCCTGCCTGGAGCAGCCCTCGCCTACCTGATGCCCTGCATGCCTGTCTGGGCATCTTTTGGTCCCAGCCAGAAGGAGCTCAAGACACCACTGGTAGGACTCCTTTCCAGAGTAACCCCTGTCCGGGTAAAAGACTGGTCCAGTCCTCTTCTGGTGTGGGCCTCAGCACATGCCCAGTACAGACAGGAGGAGCATCCGTGCCTGGAGCTGCCCCCAACCCAGGCCTCTTCTGGTCCTGGCCTGGCAAGTGCTCAGGACAACCCAGGTTCAGATCTGCAACCTTGAGCCTGGAACCAAAAGGGGGAGCAAAATGATAACCAGGGCAGAAGCAGCATCTGGAAGAAGGTAATCATCAAAGAGGTGGTAGCTAATCTGACCCTTTGACTGGCAAGGAAAAACCACTTGGAGAACCGCCTACCTACTCTGTAGGAAATCTCAATTCAGAGATCCAGAAGAAGCTCTTCAAAAATGAAGAATCAAACTAGGTTCACCTCAAACCCACAACAACTCTAAAAAGGATGCCATGGGGGCTGGAGGAGTGGCTCAGGGGTTACGGTGGTTGCCTGGCATATGCAAGTACACAAGTTTAAACCCCAGCACCACATACACAACAAAGTCTTAGAGCAGAGAAAATCACATGAAAAACTAAATAAAAATAAAAATTGATAGGGACCCAAGATGAAAACCTTGAAAATACCATCAATGATATGATTACTAAAAGGAACAATGAGCTAGAAGAAGACATAATAAAGGGTCTAGATGAGAAAACTCACCAGATGAAAAACTCTATTATCAAAGAAATAGACATACTCAAAAAGGAAATAAGAGATAAAATCTGCAGTCAATGACATGAGAGGAACCATGGGATAATTTAATAGACTAATTTCTATAGAAAACAGAACCTCAGCTCTTGAAGAAAGAACTTCTGACAAGAGGGCAGGCTGAGCAAGCTGGAATGCATGGATGACAAAAAAGAAAAAAAACTCACAGAACATGAACAGAATTTTAAAAATGTCTGGGATAAAATAAGAAGAAATGATTTAAGAGTAAATTGGCATACAGGAAGAAATCAAAACACAAACATATGGGATAAGGAACATTCTCAAGGAAATAGTTAAAGAAAAATTTTCCCAAATAAAAATAGAGTCACATATGCTCATCCAGGAAGCTTACAGGACACCCAACAGACCTAATCAAATGAGAAGCTCACCAAGACACATTGTATTCAAAATGTACAACAGGGAAATCAAGGAAAGCAGCAAGGCAGAAATGTCAAATCACATTCAAAGGCAAACCAATAAGAATCACATCTGATTTTTCAGCTCAGACTCTAGAAGCAAAATGATCATGGAAGGAGATCTTTCAAAGTCTGAATGAACATACCATGCAGCCAAGTATACTATATCCAGCAAAACTCAGCTTCAAATTTGAGGGAGAAATAAGAACTTTTCATGATAAAAACAAACTTGTAGCATTCATGAACAGAAAACCAGCATTACAAAGAATCATCAAATATGAAATTAAGATAGAAGAACAAGCAAACATTCCTCCAAACCCACATACAGAAGAAATTCAATAAAGGTACAAGCTATCAATAGACAACCAAGACAGCATAGAACTTACTAATAAAACACAATGACTTTGAACGACAACACAAAACTATTCTAACACTGGATGTGAATGGTCTCAATGCACCAATCAAAAGACATAGACAAGCAGATTAGATCAAAAAACAAAATCCAACAATATGCTGCTTACAGGAAACCCACATTACAGTCAATGACATCCAAAGATTAAGGGTGAAAGGATGGAAAAAAAATCTACCAGGCATATGGCCCAAGAAAGCAAGCTGGAGTTGCAATTCTTATATCCGACAAAGTAGATTTCAAACATAAATTAATCAGAAGAGATAAAGAAGGCCACTACATCCTAGTAAAGCGAAAAATACAACAGGAAGATATAACCATAGTAAATATATACTCTCCAAACACCAATGCCCCCAACTATGTGGAAAAATAATTCCAAGACATAAAACCACTTGTGGACCTCAACGATAGTACTGGAAGACTTTAACACTCCTCTATCACCAATAGACAGATCATCAAAGCAAAAAAAAACAAAAAAACAAAAAACAAAAAAAACAACAACAGAGATCTCCAGTCTAAACAACATCATAAATCAAACAGACTTAACAGACATCTACAGAATAGCAGAGTATACCTTCTTCTCAGAAGCACATGGATCCTTCCCCAAAATAGATCATATTCTAGTTCAAAAAGGAAATTTCAGCAACTATAAAAAAGTAGACATTATTTCATGTATCCTATCAGACCATGATTCCATGACCTTAACAATTAATAGCAAAAACCATAGTAGAAAACACACTTCTACACAGAGACTGAATAACACTCTATTAAATGAAGAATGGAACCAAGAAGACATGAGAACAGAAATTAAGGAATTCTTGGAAGAAAATGAGAATGAAGACACAACATACTGAAACCTCTAGGATAGCATGAAAACATTCTTAAGGGGAAATTTTATAGCACTGAGTGTCCACATTAAGAATCAGGAGAGATCCCTAACAAATAAGTTTAGGTTCCAACTCAAATCTCTACAAAAGGAAAACCAGTCTAATACCAAAGTCAGCAGAAGATAGTAAATGATTAAGATCAAAGCTGAAATCAATGAAATTGAGAACAAAAAAAAAAAAGAAAGAAAAAGAAAAAGAGCTGGGTCTTCAAAAAAATAAACTAAAATTGACAGACCCCTAAGCTAATCTAATTAAAAGAAGGAGAGAATCAAAGCAAGTCAACAAAATCACCAGCAAAAAGGAGGTGATCACCACTGATCCCATTGAAATCAAACAGATTATCAGATCATATTTTGAAAAACTATACTCCTCTAAATCAGATAATCTGGAAGACATAGACAAATTTCTAGACACATACAACATCCCCAAATTGAAACAGGATGAAATTGCAATCCTAAACACCCCAATAACGGGCACCAAAATCCATACAGCAATTAATAGTCTTCCAAAGAAGAAAAGCCCAGGACCTGATGGATTCCCTATTGAGTTTTACCATGCTTTTGAAGAAGAGCTAACACCTTTCCTTATTAAACTCTTCCAGGAAACAGAAAAAGAGGAAACTCTCCCACTTTTTTATGAAGCAACTATAACTCTGATACCAAAACCCAACAAAGACACACCAGAAAAAGAAAACTACAGACCAACATCCCTCATGAACATCGACACAAAAATTCTTAATAAAGCTCTCGCAAGCCGCATTCAAAAAGACATCAAGAAGATAATTCATCATGATCAACTAGGCTTCATTCCAGGTATGTAAGGCTGGTTCAATATACACAAATCAATAAATATGATTCATCACTTAAACAGAATTAAGGACAAAAACCACATGATCATCTCAATAGACACAGAAAAGGCCTTCGATAATATCCAGCACCCATTCATGCTTAAAACTCTAGAGAAAATAGGGATCAAAGGAACTTATCTTAACTTAAAGGCCATATATGCCAAACTCTTAGCTAGTATAATAAGCGTTTCCACTAAACTTGGGAAAGAGACAAGGCTACCTGCTCTCACCATCTTTGTTCAATATAGTTCTTAAGACTCTGGCTGCAGCAATCAGTCAAGAGAAGGAAATCAAAGGGATAAGAATATGAAGAGAGGAAGTCAAACTATCCCTTTTTGCTGATGACATGACCCTATATCTGGAATATCCAAAAAACTTCACCAGAAAAACCGGTCAAGCTAATAAACAGATTTGGCAAAGTAGCAGGCTACAAGATCAACACTCACAAATCAAAACCTTTCCTATATATTTCCAATATTAGGGCAGAAGAAGAAATCAGGAAATTAGTCCCATTCACAATATCCTCAAAAAGAGTAAAATACTTGAGAATTAACCTCACAAGAGAAGTAAGACTTCTACAAGGAAAATTATCAAACACTGAAAACAGAAATTGCAGAAGACCTGAGAAGATGGAAAGATGTTTCATGCTCTTCATTAGGCAGAATTAATATAATTAAAATGGCCATTCTGCCAAAAGCACTATACAGCTTCAATACAATCCGCATCAAGATTCCAATGTCATTCTTTACAAATATAGAAAAAGCAATTCTCAAATTCATTTGGAACAACAAGAAATCCAGAATAGCCAAAACATCACTAAGCAAGAAAGATGAAACAGGTGGTTTTGCAATACCAGATCTAAAATTATAATATAGAGCTGAAGTATTAAAAACAGCATGGTACTGGTATCAAAATAGGAATGAAGACAAATAGAAGACTCTGAGACAAACCCACAAATCTTTAAACATCTTATCTTTGACAAAGGGGGTCAAAATGTAACATGGAGGAATGACAGCCTATTGAACAAATAGTGCTGGACAAACTGGACAGTCACTTGCAGAAAAATTGAAATTAGATCCTTATCTCTCACCTTGCACAAAAATCAAATCTAAATAGATCAAGGAATTAGGAATTAAACCAGCTAGCATACAATTGCTAGAAGAAAAATTAGGACCAACACTCCAGCATATGGGAGTTGGTAAAGACTTCCTCAATAAGAATCCTAAAGTGAAAGAATTACAGCCAAAAATCAATGAGTGGGATGCCATTAAACTTAAAAGTTTCTGTATTACCAAGGAAATAGTCAAAACAGTCAAGACACAACCTACAGAATGGGAGAGAATCATGGCCAGTGATCCCTCTGACAGGGGACTGCTATCCAAAATTTACAAAAAACTCAAAAAACTCAATAACAAAAACACAAACAATCCAATCAATAATGGGCCAGAGAGCAAAACAGAAACTTCTCAACAGAGGAAACTGAGCAAGCCAATGAACAGATGAGAAAGTGTTCTAAATCACTGATAATCAGAAATGCAAATCAAATCTACATTAAGATTTCACCTCACTCCAGTCAGACTGGCAAAGATGGAGAACACAAACAATAACAATGCTGTAGGCGTTGTGGGGAGATAGGAACACTACCACACTGTTGGTGCAATCGTAGACTGGTCCAGCCACTCTGGAAAGCAGCGTGGAGACTCCTCAAAAAATTAGGGTTGGATCCACCATAAGACCCAGCTATCCCTCTTCTGGGTATTTTCCCAGAGGAGTTAGAATCAGTACATTACAGTGACACAGCAAAATTCATATTCATAGTTGCTCAATTTACAATAGCTAAATTATGAAACCAACCCAGATGCCCCTCACAGGATGAATGGATCCAAAAGCTCTGGTATATATACACACAATGGAGTTCTACTCAGCTATTAGAAACAACGATATTGCATCCATTGAAGGTAAATGGATGGCAATTGAAGAAATCATGCAATTGTGCTGAGTGAAGTTAGCCAAACCCAGAGAGTCAAGGGCCGAATGGTGTCCCTCATTTGTGGTGGCTGGAGCTAAACTCAGGCTTGGAGGAAAGGTAGACAAACTCATGAATTAGAACCATAGAACAAAAATACAATATGTCAATATTTATGAGATTTAGTTGCAAGATATTGCATAAGATATTTGAACAAGCTATACTACATGCCTTTACAAAAATGTAAATATTTAATCCTATTGTCAAATATATCAAATAACAACAAGTGATGATGGAAAGGATGAGAAGCAGAAATGTTGGAACTGAGATAAAGCAAGGTATATTCCAAACATAAGTATGTCACTGTATATACTATAGTCATGTGTATAAAGATGTTCTTCATATGTATAAGAATTATGTCACTGTAGCTCTACTTTTAGGAAAAATATAGGACCCAAAAGAAAAGCAAGGGATTGGGGGACAGGAGGAGAGAGGTAGGGAGGTTGGGAGGGAGGGACTATTGACCAAATTGTATTGCTGTATTGTGTGCATCTATGAATATGTGACAATACATCCCATCATTATGTACAACTCTAATGCACTAATAAAAATAATTTAAAAAGAAAAGAAAAAAAAAGAACTAATACATATTAGAATAATCAGGAAGGGCATTAAAACAGTGATTATAACTACATTCCATTTGTCCCTGAAATTAAGTGGAGATGTGTAAAATATTAAGAACATTCAAATCAAACTTCCAGAGAACAAACCACAACTACGAGATATAAGAATATGTTGGGTGGCATTAACAGAAGACTGGAAATTACAGAATACACAAGTTACCTTGAAGATACGGCAACAGAAACTAACCAAAGTGAACTATAAAAAAGGGAAAAAAGAAAAATTTTAAAGGGTAAATATGTCATTGGTAAGTTTTGGACAATTTTGAGAGACCTAATATACATTTAATCGGAATCTCAGAATGAAAAGAAATAAAAGAGGGATAAAAAAATCTAAAGAAATATTGGCTAGAAATATTTCAAATTTGATTTAAAAAAAAACCATAAATTTACAGATCCAAGAAATTCAATAAGCACCAAGCACAAGACGTAGTGTGAAAGAAAACCCCAAGGTACATCATAATCAAATTGCTTGAGTGAGTGATTTAAAAAAAATAACCTGTGAAAAGACATATTATATACAAATGAACAAAAATAAGCATGACAGCAGATTTCTCATCATAAATAATTCAAACAAAAAACACAATGGAATAATCTTTTAAAAACTAAAAGGAAAAGCAAGATATATTCTTCCAATTTCCTTCAGAAATTCTTTTAGGAAATCCAGATAACACAAAATTTCTGACATGCATAAGTTCTGAAAATGAAAAGTTTAGAATGAGAAACTACTTCCTACACCTCTGACAAAATTACATTATAGGTAGTTACACAGTAAATATGTGTTATTATTTCTACAGATGAAAAGTAGTTTGCATACAATTTTATATAAACTGCATAATCCATGCATAAAAACACAGCTGCTTATTTTGAAAAGACAAAACATTCTGTCCAAGGTAATAGAAAGCTTTTCCTGGATTTGGGCATGCCCACTTGCAAAATTGGCCACTATCCTAACTTACAGGCCCCAATTAAAATCAACCCAGTGAAATTATTAAAGCCTACATGCCAAAAAACAAATAAAACACACCACACACACACACACACACACACACACATACAACTAATAAAGTGATTGCCATACAAACTACCTTAATTTCACTACTACCAACTTTCTTTAAATTACATTGAGAATTGTAAAATATGTTCATCTTTTGCCAGGTGCAGTGGTGCATGCCTGTAATCCCAGGAGGTTGGGAGACTGAGACAGGGGAATCACAAGTTTAAGGTCAGCCTCAGCAACTTAGTAAGCCCTAAACAACTTAGTAAGGCCCTGTCTCAGAGTAAACAAACAAACAAAGGGTTGAGGATGTAGCACAGTGGTAAATTTCCTGTGGGTTAAATCCCTAACACTTAAAAAAAAAAAAAAAAAAAGCTGATCTCCCTCTAAAATTTGTAAGGGTTCCTCTATTTAATCAAATACAAATGTTACCTACATAACTGAACATGTTTCATTATAAGTCAAATATTGAGTATAAAAGGTATATGCCAGTATGTGTTAATTTTTACTTATGCCATTTAATAAAATGGGCAGTTCTCTTAGCTCTTATACTGTCTCCTGTAGGTATTCATCCATTCTCTTCCTTCCCCTTTCTGATATTATCTATCCCACTATTCCATCATATCTACTCACACCATTACCATTGCTTTCTTAAGCACAAGATATTAACAGGGTGGGAACGTGTCTAAGGGATGAGATATAACTCTTCCCTTAAACGGAACAGAGTTGGTCAGGCCAAATCAACATGTCTCACAGCTAGTTTAGACAGAAATGGAAGATAGATGTGATCAGCAGGAGACAAAAATCATCTTGGAAAGAACTAAGAGGATCAACAAGATTTGATAAACATCAGTCTGCTATTGTACTTGTTATACAAATAGATCAGAAAAAAACAATTAGATTACAAATAAATCTGAAAGTCAACCAAAGAAAGGAAGGGTCAAAAAATTAAAAATAGATGATTTTACCTTATTACTTTCTCTTGGTGCATCATAGAAATCAGCAGAGTGTGAAAACTGTTTACCTATGGTAACATTTGCGTAACTAAGGAAGGGAAATAAGTAATGGTGAATTTAGGGTTCAGAAATTTTTTAAAATTTCAAAACATGATATGAAAATATTAAAAAATATCTTACCCATATCCAGTTCCTTTCTTTCCTGGATTTGTGTATAAATTCTTTCCAGGTGGCTCATATTTTTCTCTGGGTTTTGCTTGTGCACTGAAGAATGGGACTGGACCACCTATTGTTCCATAGTAGCTTCCCAGTCCACATCTTAAATAGTTATTTTTTGTTTTTTTAGACAAAGAGGTTAAAATGGCTAACTTCATGTTATATATATTTTACTACAATTTTTTAAAAGATTGAAAAAGGAGAAAAACAGGTACAATGGAACTGACTTTGCTGCTTCCAGGGAGAAGAAAATATCATTTTTAAATGTTTTAATCTAACTTTATTTTCCTCATTTTTCAAAGTTACAAATTTTGAGATATGTTTTCAATATTTTTAAACTTATTTCAAATGTGCCACATAAATAAAACTTCATAATCTTTAGTAAGTTAGAATAGTTCTATTCATTCAGAAATTACATGACTCTCTAGGTACTTTAACACAAGTTAGCTGATAAATGGTGAATTTCTTTTGATCACCCACTTATTAAAATCTACACTTTCAAAAACACATATTTAAAACTCTGTTTCACTGCTGATGGTAGTGAATGTTACAGAATATTGGTGTTACATTTTTTTCTTATTGATTTACACTTATTACTGTAGGGAAAAAAATTAACCAAATCTTTTCTACAATTTTAATGTTAGATTTTTTGGGCACGTAGTATCTATGTAATTAAACTATTTATTATCCAGCACTTTATTATTTTAACAAGCTTCTTTAAATTTTTCACAATGAATAGGATAACTACTGTTAAGTTATAATATCTAATTTCCAAATTATCATTGAATGAGTTAATAATCAGAAAATGGTCTGCAAAAAAGAAACATTATTATCAAAAGAGGATACTACACATTTAAATTAAAATTTTCAAAACTTAAACATGAACCTAGATTACTTATTACCTCTAGCCTACACCTAAAGGTTCCAATTAGAAAAGACTACTTATTTTCATTAATCCCTACTTATGAACATAGGTCATAACATTCTAAAATGCAATAAGGAAATAAAGCAATGATGTTGCAGAGAAAAGGACAACAGTGGACAAGCATAATCTAATTAGAAGGTGATGTAATGCAAACATGGAAAGTCATTACATTCAGAATTTATCATAGTGAGGAGAGTGGATAGGGGGAGGCTAGATTTGATCCACACATGCTGAAATATCACACTGAACAAAATTAATTTGTATAATTAATACAAGCTAATCAAAAATAATTTTTTAAAGTAAAGCCCAGCAGTGAGAGAGAGAGATTTTCAAAAAATAATGAAGAGAAAAAATATACCTATGGTTCCATAATTTGGTATTGAATAAATGCCTATATGAGGGTTTCTTATTTATACCACCAAATTCTCCTTTTAGAAGTACTTTCTGCATGCCACTAAGATGTGTTTTTCATATATTCATAAGTTTTTAAAAGAAAAGAAAGCTAGTCTAATTATAAAACAATTATTACTTATTGTCTCACAAGTGAATATAAGCATATGATAAACTAACATATCAAGGTACCAATTTTCAATTATTACCACCTGTGTCCATGTCCATCACAATTGGGAGAAAGATTAAAAATCAGGATAAAGTTTTTTAAAAGGTCAAAAAAATATACATTACATGAAAAAGAAATGAAGCACTGACAAATAAAAAATGATTTTAAAATTTGTATCTAAAGAGACATGAATGAGTCTAACAGTAATAATATTAAGTGGCAATAATATTCAAGTCTATCTAAAGCATGAAAGGGTGGAAAAAGATGAAACCTAACAACAACAGAAAAGAAGAAATCCCCTCTCTTAATAAAAACAATAATTTTGGCTGAGAAGTCAAAATGTCCTATTAGAGTTAGAAGGACAATTAAATTACAGAGATGTAGTTTCACTAATCTCAAGAAAATCCGCAACTAAGCACAAAGTTAAGCTTCAATCAGTTCCCACTTACCATAAATTTTAAATTGAGAATCAAAGTTATTGAATGTGAATGAAAACTATATTTAAAATTATATGTGTATTACATAATATAGACACTACATGGTCTTAAATTTAAAATATTAATTTCCATGAGTGTATACCTTCACAGTGATTTTAAAATAATATAACTTTGATAAATTATTTTCTTCATCAAAAAAGTTTCTCCTAATTTCACATTGTGTATTTACACTTTTTAAAGCTATTTAAAAACAGAAAATAGTGGAGGAAATAGGACAAGCCAATGCAATTTTCCCTCCACCTAACTCTTCCAAGGTTTTTAAACAAATTATTTTCATTATTTAGTTGACTTTTATTGTATAAACACATAAAGAACCATAGTATAATAAAAAAATAAGGTAATGAAAGTATTTTAAAATTATCTATCTAAATCATCCAATATAATTGTCTCCATCTAAGATAAGCTAACCAAAGAATCATACTTAAAAATTAATCTTCCATAAGTTAAGTCCTATAAAAAAGCAAACATTTTCTTTAGGTGAGAGAGACAAAGATATAAGGGGGATCTAGTTAAGACTTTTCCCCAAAAAACACTTACGGTTTCTTCTCTCCACTACTTGGGAGGAAGGCTTTGCCAAGATTTTTTTTGGCTTCTTCCATCATATGCCGTCTCCTCACTTGATTTAGACTCACGTAGCCTTCACCTTCAAAAATCCTTGTAAATTGGGGATCAAAATAACCTGCCTGAAGATTTGACATTTCTTTGGATCCCCCAGGTAATATCTGTCTATTTTTGCTTGCAGCCTCATTAAAGGGTCCTTTAAAAATAAATTAGTCATATTATACATTTGAGCTCATTAGTAATTAAGGGACATGAAGAAAACAAAAAAAGTTTCCAAATGTGATTTGTGTCAATTCTGAGTTTGAGCTCAAAAATACTGTTTCAAATGTTCACTGAAAACTCTGTATTAAAGGCTATACTGACTGACAATAAGACCTGAGAGGATTTCATTAAAATGTTGAACATGATCCTTAAAATACATTTGTGAATTTTGGAGCTGGGAGAGACCTTAACAGTTTTTTACCCCAAGTTTGTTTAGCAACATACTAGGAAACTATGTGTGTGATGTCAGTAGGACTGTGTGTGGGGGTTGAAGAGAAGGTTGTTATATATTCATACTGAAGCAATTACCCTCCTGGGTATATGCTCAAGACATATGAGGGCTAATGTTCTCTAAAAGACATAAACGAGAATGTTCACAGCAGTTATTCTTAATAACCAAAACCAAGAAACAATCCACATTTTAAAATGGTGGCATTTCATATCAGTGTTTATAGCTGCACAATTCACAGTAACCAGACTACGTAACCAACCTAGGTGCCCTTCAACAGATGAAGAGATAAAGAAAATGTATACAAAATAGAGTATTAATCAACCATGAGAAAAATGAAATTGTGTCATTTGCTGGTTAATGGATGGAACTGGAGACTGTAATGCTAACTGAAATAAGCCAGACCCTAGAAAGTCAAAGGTCAAATATTTTCTCCAATATGTGGAAGCTAACCTAAAATAAGGGAAAGAAGAGAGAGAGATAGAAGGGAAGGGAAGGAGGTAGATAAGGAGACAGGAGAGGAAGGGGGGAGATCCTATCAAAATAAAAAAAAGATCAGAGCAATAGTTGAAGGGGTTTTGAGGGGTAGGAAGGAATGAGGAAGGAGGGATGGAATAAGGAAAACACAGTGGGATGAATCTGACCTAACTTTCCAATGTATATATATGAATAAACTACAGCAAATTTTCGTACTATGTATATCCACAAAACACTAATACTAAAAAATGTAAAAAAAAAAAATAGAAAGATCCACAGAGTAGAGGAAAGGGAACACGGGGAAGGTGGTAGGAAAGTAACAGTATGGATGGGAGGACTGAATTAGAGCAAATTGTATTCATAATTATGTCAGAATGAATCCTAATGTTACATGTAACTATTATGAGCCAATAAAAATGTGGCATTTCTACAATGAAATACTGGTAGCCTCACCCCAAAGTTTTGAAGGCTATTCGTGTAAATATTTAGATGTTTAATAATTTGATGCTAACAGGTTTACTTTGGGAAGTTTTTCCAAAATGTGAAGAACTTATTGAAGTGCATACAGCCCTTACTTTAAGTGGTTATTGAAATGTGAATTTGTATTATTGGTTTTTTAATTTACATTTTCAAAAAGGTAATATATTCAAATAGCTTCAAATTTGATCACATAAATATCCTCACAATAAATCTTCCTGTACTTGGCATTCCAGTTCCTCTCCAATGGAACAGGCAGTGGTATTAATTCTGTCTTCCAGAGACTGTCTAGACATGTTCAAGCGAACATTTTCATTTTAATACTTAATAATTATATGCACATAATATATATGTATTAAGATGGATATACATGTGTATGTACATATATACGTATATGGGTACATATACATATATATACCCATCTTGCTTTTTATTTAACAATTTATCTTTGAGATGTTTTCATATCATTGCACTCTTCTTTTGTAACGCAGAAGTCATTGGATATACAAATGTTTAACTGAGACATTAAAATGTATATTTATGTTAGGTTTTTTGTTATGACTTTCCTAAAAATCCCCTCAGGTATTTATTATTTCCAGGAAAGTGATAATGGATAGCATTCTTAGCTGCAAATGCAAATACTGTTTATTTAGTTGAATGTCTCACTGAAGAAGCTAAAAGGCTAAAAGAAAAATATTCTGAGATAAATTGTCATGCACACTTGGAAAGAAATAAAATCACTTATGAGGACAAGGTAGCCCAATAAAATGAGCTTCCTACTCTTGTAAAATAAGTTCTCTCCCAAGTCTATTGCAATGTCTCGTTAGTCAACTTTAAAACTCAATGCTTTAAAATATAGATCATTAAAAGTATCATTTACCTTAAAATTAAATTTGCAATTTCACATAGAAATAATCCTCATTCAGCTATAGAGAACCAAATATACTTACGATTAAATGGTGACACATATTTATCACCAACAGTAATATATTCCATCTCACTAAAGAGGCCAATCCTCTCCATATCCGTTTTTCCTCCTTCTACGGGCATGATTGCTTCTTATAGTGGTAACTTCGTTTCCTTCTTGCCACTTTGTTTATAGCAAAAACCTACTTTTACATTGAACAAAAGAATGGGGGTGGTTAGCCAAGAATCGAGTAAATTTCAATCTAAATTATTTTCAATCTAAGAGTTCTAATATCACCATAAAACAACAGTCCCTTGGGCTGGAGCAGTGGCTCGGTGGTTACAGCGAGTAAGCAAATTCAAACCCCAGCAAGATGCACACAACTAAGTGTCAGAGCAAGAACGGCCACATGAAAAACTAAATTAAAAAAATGATTCTGTCTCCTCTCTCTCACTGTCCCTCTCTCTAAAACAAACAAACAAGCAAACAAAAAACCCAGCAGTCCCAAACTAAGCAGGGACGTGGGGGGGAGGTCTACTCTGTGGAGTACAAGGAGGACACTGAGATTCAAAATTATCACCTTGAACCCTCCTCTTGACTCTCCATGTGCAGTGCCCACAAGTTACAAAAGAATGTGTATGATATCATGTTATTTTTCTGTTGGAAATGATAAATTACTACCATAAAGTATAATATAAATATGTATAAACAATATCCATTTAAGAAGTTCAAGGTGGATTCAAAATCATAATTATATAAAGTAAACATTTCACAGTTTAAATCAATCGGGCACATTCAGGGTGGTATGGTCACAGACTAGACATTTTAGAGTTTAGAAAAAAATGTTCAACATGCTATATTGTCCCTCATATTGAAAATTCTAACTTAGCTTTTCAGAATGCATAATGCATATAAGTATTGCTCTGTAGTACTTGGGTGCTTTTCAAGTTCAAATGAATATAAGAAATGTGCCACTGGCAAAATTAGTTCATAAAGGGATGGGGTGTGGACAATTGTTTACACAAGATGAAAACACAAAAAATCCACAACAAATTTTGAAGATTTGTTCAAAGTGCAGACTGCAACTTTTTGAAATGATCACTTCAAACGAAGGAGAAATATCACATTAAACATGTAAGTATTAACTCTAAAGAAAAACCAGAGAGCTAAGAAGACTTGCTTCCATTTCATCTGTGTTAATGCAGGAATGTTCAGAGGTACAATGATTGTACTGTGAAAGCTGTAACCCATTTAGTCCATCCTAGTTTGAATGACTGGCAGGTAACTGTAGGCAGGTGGAGCATGGCTGGAGGAGGGGGGTCACTGGAGGTTCCACCTAGAAGGGTTCATCTTCCCTGTGGCCTCTTTCCCCATCTGTGCCTCCTGATCCCACCATGAGCCCTTGGAACCGCTCAGAAATCCCAAATAAACTTTTCCTCCCTAAATTGTTTTTGTAGGGTATTATTAGTGAATTATAGTTTTACATAATGTTGGGATTAGTTGTCATATATTCCTAAATGCACACAATTCAGTAATATAGTTTGTTCAATGTCCCCCCCCACACACATCCCTCTACCTCCCTCCTCCTGTCCCTGATCCCTTGCCTTTCTTCTGGGTCCTATATTGTTCCTAAAAAACCCAAATACAGTGACATAATTCCTATACCTATGAAGAATATTTTTTTATATATATAGCTATGGTATATACAATTTTGTTGGGTATTTTTATCACAGCAAAGCAAAGCTGACTAAAACATTACCCTAATGTTTATGAGCTCTATTATTATTATTATTATTAATTTTATTTATTTATTTATTGGTGGTGCTAGGGATCAAACGGCAGGCCTTTCACATGCCGGTACTGGGGATAGAACTCAGGGCTTGTGCTTGGGCTAATTCCCAGCACCAAGTCCTTGTTTTAAGCACCAACTAGGAGGTAAACACTTGGACTTACATTAATGGGAAAAAAATTTTGCTTTATACTTCTTGGTTTATAATCCAAGGTAGGAATCTTTTATCTTGAATATGGAACCAGCTGTTTCAATGACTCAGCAAGCTTCCCTATTCCGAACTGCGCTTATCTGGGCTTGAATCATTGCTTAATGTGTAAGGTCAAAGGCGCAAGTAAGGATTCCACCTAAACTAAAGCTTGAGAAAATACAACACCCTTCCCCATCCTACCTCTTCCTCTGATGAGGTATGCTTAAAGACTGAACATTAGTCATGTGGTGTGAACTATATGGTTTACAGCTTATTTCAAAGCTCCACTCCAACTACACAACTATAAAGGCTGTCTGTGCTGCTACAAGGGTCCAAATTCTTTAAATGGCCCAGAAGGTCCACTACCAGCCAGTGTCATCAGTCATCACTGGAACCTACCTCCCTGGATACCTGGCTGCAATTGTTCTATGTCAGTTTTCAGATTGGGTTTTCTCACCCACAGCTGCCTGTGCGTTTCTCACTTTGGTGGGCCAACCCTTCCCTTCTGTCACCCCAATAAAACTCTGATCTTTCGAATTGCTCAGTTTGCTCATCATATCTTTAATCCCCTCCATCATTGCATGATTATCTAACAGTAGCTCAACAGTTTAAATCTGTGGTGTAGGAATCCTTTCGTTGTTTCCCCCACTAAACTGTTGATTCCACAAAGGCAGGAACCGTTGAGTTTGGTTGTTCTTCACTAATTTTTTGAGACGGGAATCCTTATATGTTTCCAGAGCTGGACTCAAAACTCCTAGACTCAAGCAATTCTCCTACCTCCTCCTTCCAAGTAACTGGGATTACAGATGCAGGCCACCTCGCCAAGCTAATTTGGTTCTTTACCATGGTATTCTCTGGACACCGGGTTTGGCACCCAATCAAGGGAGTCACAGAGGAAGCGAAGGAGAAAAAAGTTCTTGCCCTTAACTTTCCCACTACTTAACTCTTCTAGAGGAACATTTACAAAACCATTCACTCACTTAACAGATACTTAGCAAACTCCTCCTCCCGGTAAGGCTCGCTGGTAGAAGCTAGGAAAACTTAAAAATGAACAGATTCTATCCCCAGGGAGCTGGCAATCTGCTAGGCAAGAAAATAAATACAATGCAAGTGGAATAATTCAGTTCCTTTCAAAAGGTATGGAGAAAGTGCATGGCAGGCGGGGTGAAGAAGGGGTAGAAAACTTCTGGCTGAGGGGAGGAGGAAATGATTTCCCTTTAGGGGTAAGGAAGCTAGGACAGCGCTATCTAGGGGGAAACACCTGGTATCTTCGAGGAACAAGTCACCTCTTCGAAGAGCACCTGATCCGAAAACCGAGATCAGATTGTCCCGGATCCAGTACGGATTTACTGCGCTGCAGGAGCAACAAGACCTCGAATTACCCGCCCGCGCACTCGCGACGGTGCCCGCCAGGCGCCCGGGCTGTGAAAGGCCCCGGCGTTCGGTGCACAGCTGGGCTTTATTGCGGAGCGTTGTCCTGGGTACGGGAGATACCATTCCACGTACCCTACGGGAGGGCTCGACCAGAGTTCCGATCCGTATCGAAGAATACACAGGAGGACCCCTGAGCGTCTGTAGGGTACAAAACACTCAACCAATAATATACATATCGAAAACAAGTCTTCGGTTTCCGGCCCTCTGAGCCTACTGCGAGGAGATACGGCGTGGTACGCTCCGTGACGTATGCTGCCAGGCATGCTGGGAATTGTAGTTCCTCCCTCGCCCAAGCCCCGCCCTCTGGGCGGTGTGGGCGCCACTTCCGGGTCGGCCCCCTGATCCTAGTCGGCGCCGGCGTTGCTGCCACGTAGCTGACGTGGTAAGTGCTCGTTACCGACCCCCGCGTTTCCCCTCGGACTTGGGCGGCCGCTAAGAGTAGGGGTCCAAACCCCTGGAAGAAGGTGGCCTGCTGGGGCCCTCGAATGCATCTGCAAATTCCGTGGTCTTTGCATCGCTCCCCGGGCCTCTGTGCCCGCTGCAGAGCCAGAGGGAAACTGTCCTCCAACGCCTCACACCCTGCTCAGCCGCTTTGTGACACCCGCTCCCTGCCCGGCCTCCTTGTGACTGTCTTTTCAGAAGGTCCTATTTCAAGGTTATAAAGAAAGAGGATTTGACCTAGGAAAGAGAGAGAACTTTGTTCCCGTAACTTCACGATGTTGCACTCTCCTGGTTTCCCTCCTGTCTCGTAGCTCAGCCAGGTCTTCCAATCCCTGTCTTCAATTATGGTCTTCTTCAGGGATACTTTTCACCCTCTACTTTCTCCCAGTTTTGTTACCGCCCGCTTAGTCCTTTCGTCCGAGCGCCAGATTCATAAATCTGCTGACTGTGCTCCCACCTGGCTAGCTCAAACCCTGCAAGTTCCAAGTTGACTTATCATTTCCACCTCCCTCACTTCACATCTGCTCTTCCTCCAGGAATTCCCATTTCTGCACTGGACACCAAGTCCACCCCTGCTGTGCCTGCCAAGAACTTGGAAGTAACCCTTAACACTTTCCTTTTGTGAAATGAATCAAGTCCTATGGATTCTAGTTGTCAATGTCACTCTCTCCACTCTTGCCATCCTTGTCCTTGCCACTATTAGTTCTAACCATCTAAGGTAACCTCCTTAAGTGGTCTTTTAAACAGGTCTTCACCAGTCCATTACTCTCTTTGGAAAGTCTTCCACCTTCTGCCCCACCCCTTTCCTCGAAATGTTAATGCTCCTACTACTCCTACCTACTTAACCTTCCATCGCAGCTTAAATATTATTTCTTCATAAAGGATCTTGAGTCAGAAGTCTAGGGAGATGATTTCTTATGTAATCACAACAACACTGGGAAGTTGTATCTTTTTCCAGTTTTACAGAAGAGAAATTGACTTGAGCAATTTAAATTGTGCAGAATCATACAGTAAATATCAGAGTTAAAATTTGATCTTGCCTGTCTTTAACTTTTATCTTCAGTTTCTTAAAATATTTTTATTCAACTGTGCACATACTATTTTGTATGGTGGTATCTTTATTTAACCAACTTCATAGTGAGAGCTCCTTTTTTTTTTTAACTATGTTAAATAGCAGTAGGATAAATGGGCAACATCAAAGCCAAATATGCCTTGAACTTTCTTAGTTATTTCCTTAAAATAAATTCCTAGAAGTAGAATTGGAACAAAGAATGTGATCTTTCAACAGATTACAATTTCTGGAATAAGTAAAAGCAGCTGCTCTTAAAGAAATACAACAAGGTATTTTTAAAATGAGAAGAAATTGTAATGGTACCTACTTTATAATGTTCTGAGGATCATCATTAATATAGTACAGGTATTTAGCATAGTAGGTGTTAGTACCTATTTAATTCCTAATAGGGTTCATATTGTACAGTATGGTTCTTTAGCCTGATTAGGACATATTTTGAGACTATGATAAAATCTTTGAAATTTCTCCATAAAAGAAAGCTCACTCTTTCCCCACTCCTTCTCTCCATCTGTCTGTCTCTTTTTCTCTCACACACAATGATAAAGTTGGTCATATATCATCATTGACTACCTGAAACTTAGCATATAAATCCAAGTGAAGAACTGCTGATCATTTTGTACTTGCTTTTTCCCTCTACAAGTTACAAGTTCTAAGCATTGTTCTATGCCATTTAATTTTTACTTAAAATGATTTTTATAGCTGCATGATAGTGATAATTATTTAACAAATCTCCTATTGTTGGTAGTTAGGTTAACATCCTTATACCCTAATCTTTGTGTGTTTTGCAGATTTTCTTAGAGTAAATTTCTAAATGCAAAATCACTAGACCAACAATGTACATATAAAGCTTTGATTCTCATCACCGCCTTCTAAGAAGAGTGCTCCCAGTTCGTATTGCCATCATCAGTGATTTGTTAGTTTACTCTCATTTTCTTGTTCACCAGGTGTATTCATATTACATTCAGTGCTCCTGTCACATTCTTTACTGGCTCTTTTATGTTTTCTCATCATTGTTAAATCCATCAAGAATATAATTTCCAAATACTGTCTTAAAGCTATGGTTCTCAACTTTTTTCTTTTCTTTTTTTTTTTCCCCCATATTAGAATCACTGGCATGGAAGCAGAGGAGATTATCCTTGTACAGGCCCACCTTATACTAATTAATCAAAATCTCTGGGGTTACAGCTCAGATATAAAAACTTTAAGCTCCCAGGTGATTTCAACAGATGTTATAGTCTGGCTATGAGGTGTCCGGGAAAAGCTCATGTGTTAGGCAAAGCAGGAAAGTTCAGAGGTAATATGAGTAGATTGATGAGAGTTACAATCTAATGGGTAGATTAATCCACTTAATGATTAATAATTTGGATGGATTATGGGGTGGTGGTAAGTGTAGGCAGGTGGGACATGGCTAGAGGAAGTAGGTTACTGGGGTGAACCAGCCCTTGCAGATTGTGTTTTGTCCCTGGTTCCTTGAACATGCACGAGCTCTCTTTCCTGGTTGCCATGAGCTGAGTCACTTTCCTCTGCAAGACCATTCCCCCATGTTATTTTGCCTCATCTCTGGCCAAGAGCAATGGAGTGTGCTGACCAACCATGGACTGAGCCTCTGAGCCCAAAATAAACTCCTCTAATTTGTTCTTGTCAGTTATTTTGGTCGCTGTTATGAAAAGCTGATAAACACAGGGATTGTGTTCTATTTTTCTTCATAAAACAAGGAATTAACTTCATGAAATAATAAGAATCAAGCTTAATTAATGCCTGACCCTAAACTCTTAATATATTCTAATTTATTTGAGGATGGGTTTGTTTTTATTTATAAGGGAATTTTGGTTTTATTCTAGGTGATTTCAGAAACTATGGATATACTCTTCAGAATAAGAGGAGGCCTCGATCTGGCTTTTCAGCTACCAACTGCGAATGGTATGTCTTCCAAAAAAATTGTACCTATTTATTATAAAATCAATGATGCAGTAAACTGAAATTCCAATTTACAGATGGAAATGAGTGAAAGATGGGATACGTAAACTAAGATTATATATTTAATAAGCTAATTAAATATATTTAAACTTAGACACTATTATAGCACCCTTACCAGCACATGAGCACCTCCGTGCAAATTTAAAAAACAAAAAAACAAAAAACCCTCCCTTAGGAAACTTTTCTGTCTCTTGCAGAAAATTATCACAATAATGAATATATCTCCAATGAACATAATGTAAATAATACATCCAAAATTATACATTTCAGACTTACAACTGAATATAACCTCACATTTCCAGACCCTACTTTTTAAAAATACTGTGTTATGTTATAACGTACAAGAAAGTCTACAGGAGAAAAATTGACACAGTTTGTATAAAGCAAGTTCTAGAATGTCTTCCCGCTTCAGACTTGGGTTACTGCCATAAACAAAGATGAAGAATACCAAAGGAGGAATGTGATGAGTTGTGTTTGAGATTTTTGAGATGCCCGTGGGACTGTTAACTGCAAATTCACAACAGATATTTGTTGAGTCTGAAACTTAGGGGAGAGTGGTCAGAGTTAGATCTAAAGAATGTGGTATCCCTAAAGGATGAGAGCTAATACTTTGATAATAAATTATCACTTATGAAAAGTATGATCAATTGTGCTAGAGCCACATAGAGGTTCATAAAGATAGGAAATGAAAAGTGTAAGAAGGTATGAGGACTGATTGCTAATAGGGATGGGATTTCTTTTTGGGGTGATGAAAATATTCTAGAATTAGTGATGATTGTAAAACTTTGTGACTATATTTAAAGCCACCTATTGCATACCTTAAAACAATGAATTTTATGGTCTGTGAATTTCATCTCAGTTTTTTTAAAAAATGGGCAAAATATTATAATTATTGAAAATGAGTATTTGAGTATCGATTTCACTATGCTTTTCTTTCTTGTACATTTGAAAGCTTTCAGAAAAATTTTAAGATTTTTCTTACCTTCTCTATATTCTTTTAATTTAGAAATTTTTATCAAGAAGGCACTAAAACGTGTATTGAGTGACCTATCAAAGAAGCTTTCTTCAAATGCTCTTGTATTCAGAATTTGCCACAGTTCCGTGTATGTATGGCCCAATAGCGACATAAACACCATTCCAGGAGAACTGACTGATAGCACTGTGTGTAAGAACATAATGCGCTTTATTCAGTGAGTATTGTTAAAGATTTCTAGAAAGGTTTTCAAAACATGGCATATTTCTAAATGCTTTTGTGTATCAAAAATCTTAGATTTGAGCAGGAAGAAGATACAAAACGAAAATTCATGAAAAAGAAAGACAAAAAGTTATCAGACACGGTAAGCAAATCACCTGTCTTCTCTATTGATAAAAATTTTAAATCCTTGAATTTGGAGCTGAGTGAGACCTTATAGATAATTTAATCTAACCTTCCTATTTTTATAGGTCAGAATATTGAGGTCCAAAAAAAGTTACATGTCTGTTTTGTGTATCTAAAAATTTTCTCATTATAATACATATCTTGGAAGATTTTTTTTGTTTTTTTCAGGGCTGAGGACCAAACTCGGGGCCTTGCGCATGCTAGGCAAGTGCTCTGCCACTGAGCTAAATCCCCAACCCCTAGGAAGATATTTTTAAAGCTTTCTTTGTTCCCATGAAAAAAACAGGCTTGAGTACTTTTACAAATTATTTAAAAGGAAATAAAAATACCCATTCTTAAACATAACAAAGTGACACATTATGCTGTATAAGATAAGATATGTTAAAGAATTTCTTTTTCTTAACACCCTTTTTGGTTCTGACAACTTTTGAACTTTTGGTACTGGGTACCTGCCCTACACCACAAAATTTTCCAGATGTTGAAGATGAAAAATGGAAACACTTCTTCAAGGCAGGAAGTTGTACAAAGTTAATGTGACTGTAGTGTTTTCCTGGGCTGGTAGGTAGACAATGGATGGATCTTAGATTTAGAGAGACCTTCCAGAAATAGAGAAGAGAAACTGGGTACAAAAGATATTTAGAGGATACAATGGATTGTACTTGGAAGCTGATCAATCAGTTTCTTGCCTGGGAAAAGTAGGGAGAACTTGAGGTCAGTTTTGGTATGTGTGACATACAGATGTACTGTTAAATTTATAAATTTGGAGTGTACAAAAAATTATGGGGTGGAGATAATGATTTGAAAATTATCACTAATTACAACTTGGCATTTTGAATAATACATTGCAGGTTATTTTGTAATATATCCCCCAATTTGAGTTTGTTTTAGGCTCTCTGATGATTAGATTCCTGTGTTATTGGTAGGATTATCATAGAAGAGATGTTTTGTCCTTCTCAGCACATCATACTAAGGAGGAAGATGCTATCATTTTATTCCTATTCTTGGTGATATTAACTTTAATCACTTACTTAAGACAATATGCACTAGTTTTCTCCATGGTAAAGGTACTATGTTTTCCATTATGATAAGTATCCCTTCAGAGGATACTGTTTACCCAGCACGTAGCATCCATTGACAAATTTCACCAGAATCCAGTATTAATCCGATGTTTGCAACCTGTTGATTATACTGTAAAGAAGAGCTTTCCTTTGCTTTATTTCTTATTATCTGCATGGAAGCATGGATTCTTATTTTATGCAATGGACTATAATCTAGTACTATCATTAGTTATTTTGACACTCATATTTTGTAAGATTTGACCAATAAAAGCTTCTTTAAGCTACCTCTGGTGTCCTTTTAAAATTATATTTTTGAGCACTCCTTGCTGTCTTCCATAAGATGTTCCAGTTGCAACATGTACTTTCCCTGCTGTAGTTCAGGAATCAATCATTTTCCATGGAGTGCTCGTGCGCACACACACATGCACACACACGCACACATTTATCTAAGTAATATTGATACTTCTAATACTACTTCAGTTCTACCAGGGAGAGAAGTCCAATGGCCAGTATCCTCAATATTTTTCTAAATTTGTTCAATACAAAATTGTTTCAAAATTGTTCCATACCACTGTAAAACTCAAAACTAACTAGACCTCAACATTTGCTTATAGGTCTTTATGTATTTAAACCAGGGCTATAGAGTCATGTTTACGATTCCTTTGGTGCATTGCTGTCTCGTGGTGTTCATTTGAATTTTCTAACTTTAAAATCCATACAATAGTGGAAAGAACAGTATAATGAACCCCAGAGATGGCAGCTATACTTAACATTAACATTTTATCAATACATGACCAGTCTGATTGCATCTTTACTGCCTCTTCATTTTCTCCTTTTCCCCCAGATTATTTTGAAGCAGAAAGAAATGTCTTACGATTTATACTTTTAAACAATATTTTGTAATTTTATATATTTTCTTTTTAAAAAAAAAAAAAAGTCCTTTTACTTATCCTTATGTTTGGGGCCTAGTGTCCCACAAGTTGACTCTTTCCGTTTATCTGTATAGCATCAGATAGTCAATATAGATCTTATGCTGGAAATGTCAACCTCTCTGGCAGCCGTAACCCCCATCATTGAAAGGGAAAGCGGAGGACATCACTATGTTAATATGACCTTGCCGGTCGATGCAGTTCTGTCTGTTGCTCCAGAAGAAACTTGGGGAAAGTAAGTATTTTTATAGTATTACTGCCACATTTAAATAAGGACCCTTCCCCAAAGTAATCGGAACCCATTTTTAAATATTACATAGGCATATCCAAGCAGTTATTTTTACCATGGTTTACTCCTTCTTTATTATCGACCTAAGAGTCATCTAGTAATTAAATGTTTATTTAGAGAAAGCAGGATAGAATGTTAAAACCTAGAGGATTTCCATTTATTAACACAGAACAAATATACAGTTTATTTTGCTCGGCATAATTTACACTTCTTTTAATAAACCTAGTCCATTCAAGTTTTTTGCTATATTAGAGCAATATTAGCTCTACACTTTGATTTAGTAGCCACTTTGACTTTTGCTAATGTACTTATATATTCCCCCCACTCCTGCAGGGTTCGTAAACTTCTAGTGGATGCAATTCATAATCAGCTAACTGATATGGAAAAATGCATTCTGAGATATATGAAAGAAACATCTATTGTGGTTCCTGAACCACTGCACTTTTTATTACCAGGGGGAAAAAGTCTTGTAACAATTTCATATCCATCAGGAATTCCAGATGGTCAGCTGAAGGCCTATAGAAAGGTAAAACAACTCCCATTTATTCTTGAAAAACAGAGAATGGCCATTATTTATTTTGTATTTAATTATATATTTCTAGTAAATGGAAATTATTTTGTGATTTACCTTAAAAGTATGGAAGTAGACTATTAGTTTTCATATTATTCAATTTCTGTTTCCATGAAACTTTTTTTTGCAGATATTACTGATGATCATACATGCTATGAATTTTTTTAATTTTTCCATAATAAAATATAGAAATGAAAAGATGCTTCATGTCTAGAGTAGCTAATGAATGTTAACAAATTCTTTTCCCTTTTATTACTTCCGGATTTGTGAAAAAGACAAGATTACAGTTAAGGAAGGAAAGTTCAAATTTATGATAATTCCATTTATGATTTATAGCAATTTCTACCTTAAGTAGGGTTACAAGGTTTTATTAGAGGAATTTGGAGGAAAACATAACCAGCATTTAAAGAAATGAGATTTGTTGACAAAATGACTGGTTTTTAAGCATATCTTTTTGATATGTGACCTTGCCTCTTACCCATCAATTTGTACCAGCAGGCAATCTTCCTAATCTCTGTCCCTAAGAAGAAGTATAATATTGCAACCCTGTGTACCTCTCTGTAAGTGCAAGATAAATTGATACGCAGAGGCAACATCTATCCAAACTGATCTATTCAAACCACTAGAGTACATAGGAGTATGTCAAGCTTTTAAAAGTATTATGTTTTTATACAGTTAGGACAATACCACACTTTAAACATGTATGTATATTGTTATTTTCATGCCATTTTGGTTGTTTAATACCACTAACTTCTCTGTGATTTAATCACTGCCCTTTTTTTTAAGAGAGAATCCATTTTATTTATTTTTTCATCTGTCCTTGGGTATGTTGTACTGGGGTTTGAACCCTGGTCCTTGAGCATGCCAGGCAAGTGCTTCAACCACTGAGCCACCACTCTGCCCCTTATATTTGTAAGGTGCTGTTAACATGATTAGATATATCTTTGTTGACTGTAACTTTGATATATCATGGTTGATTATAATTTCTCATTTACAAGGCTATTTCAAAACTGGTCTTTAGCCTGAATGTATTTTAACAGACCATGTTATAATAATTTTAAGTTGTCACAGTTCTCTCAGTCTAACAAACTTTCTCTTTCATTTTTTTAATTTTGTTTTATCTTTCAGTTTCTGTACACACACAATACACACATACACACACCCCTTATTGAGTTTTAGTTTAATTTTCACCCTCTGATAGTGAATTAAATCACGTGTGTTTGAAAATTTATAATCAACATATTTTCTATGTTTTATATCTTCTTTATTTATTTGACTAAGAATTTTAATTATTAACCTTTTTCTTTGTTGTCTCTGATTTCATTTAGGAGTTACATGATCTCTTCAGTCTGCCACATGACAGACCTTATTTCAAAAGGTCTAATGCTTACCACTTTCCAGATGAACCATACAAAGATGGTTTCATTAGAAATCCACATACCCATCTTAATCCACCTAACATAGAGGCTGGTATGGTGAGTTTAACTAATTGTTTATGAGAGTCAGTTGATCATTTATCTCATTAGTTGTTTTTTGTTAGTACCCAAGAGAAGTTTTAAGGATTGACTCTCGATGAATGTCATCTCTAAACATTAATTATCCCCTCTTTTAACAGTCATTGTTTAAGATTCTTATAATTAACAGTGCATCTCAACAATTAAGAGTAGAGCATATATACCACATTTCTCTTACTCCTATTCCATTATTCCTTGATTTCTTTATAAAGGCTTATCCCATGTTTTCATTCTGAAACTGTAAAATCAGTCTAATTAAGGGCATGGTTTACCCAAACCACACTGTAGGATACAGTCTAATAACTTTCTGTACTTATTTTCTGTGCAGCATGTACCTGGTTATAAGGGATAGATCATCACTAAAGTACCTTAAGTAACAGGGAATTGGTAGAGGGTGGGGAAAAGAGTTAAATTAAGGATGCATGTAGGCCAGTTAGAAAGAATCTCTTAGGCATCCAGGAATAGGTGCACTGGTACATCTGGGCCTTTTAGAAACAAGCTGCCCTGAGAGCAGCAGCTGTCTCTGTCCTGTCAGGTCCTACATGGACCTTGATGCCATTTCCATTGCTTTCTCTGTGGATGTATCTGATCCTGACTGTCCTGTTCTGTGTTTTCTCAGCTGCGTGCCTTCCGTATCCTCATTGTTTCAGTTTGTGTATGACTTTTTCCTATCCTTAGCTGCTCAGCGTGTGCTTCATATGAACCTCATTCCCAGTTCCTTGCTGCTTCACTCTACTTCTGAGTTCCCAAAAGCAAGCAAATTTGATTGTCTATCTTCATGACAATTATTCAGCACCTTCTGAGTGTCCAGGAGCTTTGTAAGAAAATCTTAAGAATTAAAATTGAATATATGATACAGTGCCTACCCTAGAGGAGTTTGAGGCTTACTTACAGTCTTGACAATGTGACTGCACTTGGGGCAGCAGCTCCATGTGAAAGAGCTATGGGACTAGCTTTCCCTAGAAACCAGAACTCTGACTAGGCACTCGCTGTTACGTGCACACACAAGGGTCTTTAGTGAGGGTTCCAAGGATATTAAATGATTTCACTTATTTTGAGCAGATGGGAAGAAATCTTGAGAGACTTATTCCTGGTTAAATATCTTGCTCTTTCATAGTTATAGGGTCATACATACAACACAAAGTATAAAACTTAGAGTTTTATACTGTTTTATACTTTTTGTTAGAGACAAAAAGTAGAACTATTGATGGTTTTCTAGTAGACTGTTACATGACTGTTTTCTTTCTCAGACTGTATTCAGAACTCCTCCATGGTAGGTATTATATCATATATTCCTTTTTTTTTTTTTTTTTTAGTTCCAGGGATTGAACCCAGGAATGCTTAACCATTGAGCCACATCCCCAGCCTTTTTTATTTTTTAATTTGAGACAGGGTCTTGATAAGTTGCTTAGGGCCTCACTAAGTTCCTGAGGTTGACTTTGAATTTATGATCCTCCTGCCTCAGCCTTCCTAGCCACTGGGATTACAGTTGTACACCACCATGCTTGGTTCAGTATTCCCTGTTAATTCTTAATCACTGCTTACAAAGAACCTGGACAAAGTACTATGTGAATGTGATAGACTTGTTACAATTAAATGGGTTCCTTACCCTACATATGAGCTAGAAGCATTTATAATAATTTAAAACTACTGATTATGTAATATTTTATAGTGCATAACACATGTATAAAATGTACAACATAGCAAGGAAAGGAGTACCAAGGAACCCCTACCTTATTTAAGAGCTGGAAAATTACCAATATGACAGAGTATGCCTTCCTGATCTGCGTCCTACCTCCACAACATAGTCCCAAGAAGAATTCTTACACAGTCAGCCTTCCATATCCATGGTTGTGCATCTGTGGACTCAATACTTGAGGGGAAAAAAATGTGACTGTACTGAACAGACTTTTCTTCCTCATCATTATTCCACAAGCAATAAATGTAAAAACTATATAGATTTTACATGGGATTAGGTATTATAAATAATATAGAAATTAAATTATGTAAAAGGATATACATGATGCTATATAAAATATACTATGCCATTTTATGTAAAGGACTTGAGTTTTGCTCTCTGCTCCCTCTGCCACCATGATATTCAGTCTCACCTCAAGCCTAGAGGAATGGTGCCACCCCTCCGTGGACTAAGACCTCTGAAACCATGAGCCCTTAAAATAAACCTTTCTTCCCTAAAATTGTTCTTGTCAGGCCTTTCATCACAGCAACTCAAAGCAAACCAAATCCCCCCCAAGATTTAATTTTCTCCTATCATACTATTTTTTTTTTAAAGAGAAAAGGACAGTGAGAGAGAATCAATTTTTATTTAATTTTTCACATGGCTTTCATTGCTCTGACACTTAGTTGTGTCTGTGGGTACTGGGGTTTTGAACCTGTGTTCTCTCGTGTGCCAGGCAAGCACCGTAACCCCTGAGCCACCACTCCAGCCCCTGTCATACTATTTTTATTGGATTTTTGTATTAATGATATACTACTAGCTCATTGAATGAGTTAAGGAATGTTTTCTCTTTTAATTTTCTAAAGGAGTTTATATAAAATTTGCATGGTCTTATAAATTTAAGAAGTTAGAAAAAACAATAAATCAAAGAAAGTAAAGGAAGTAAGTAAAAACCAAAAATTAATAAAATGAACACAAAAATTAGAAGAGGGTCAGCAAAGCCCAAAGTTTAAACAAAAATGAAAGAGAATTTATAAATATGATATGAAGAACTTAAAACCGTAAGACGTATAACCGGAAACACAATAGCTTACAAAAAAGAAGTCCTATAATCATTAGCAAAACTGTATCTGTTAATAAAAATCATCCCAAAGAAAGTACTAACATCCACATTATTTCACAGACAAGTTTTACCAAATTACCTAGGAAAGACCATACCAATCTTATATGTAAACTCCATTAGAAAATTAAAATTAGGAAACATACCTCAACTCATTCAGTGAGCCAGTATATCACTGATATAAAAATGAAATAAAAACTGTATGAGAAAAGAAAATTGTAAGTCAACATCAATTACAAACATAGATGCAAAATCAAAATATTATAAAACTAATTACAGCAATAAACAAGAATTAATAATGAATAATGAATCACAACCAAACTAGGTTTATCTCATGAATGCAAATCTATTGTTGGGAGATTTGCGCTGAAATGTTTACAGACAGTATAATATATAATATATATATATATATATACATATATATATACACACACATATATATAAAATATATATATAAAAATATATTAGTTTGTCAAAAAAGACGTTCATTTTTAGCGTTATACTATAAGAATTATATAATCTCAACTTTTAGTCGTTGAAGAACACCCCCTGGGCTGTAATCAGTTCAGGTTTATAAAATTGCAGAAGCATTCTTCTTGTATTCCATTTTATGAATACTTCTGTTTGTACATTCCTTTATTCCTTCCTTCATTCAGACATTCATTGTTTATTCAATAACATTTATATCAGCTGTGTGCCCCGCCTGTTACAGAAACTTGGGCCCAGAAATGACTACAATACTGGGTGTCCCCATTGAGTTTACATGTTAATGTTTATAAGGAGATATTTTCATAAAACAAAGTTAAATATCAAATAGTGATATACCTTCGATATTAAAAAAATAACTAAAGCAGGGTAAAGATGGTGTCCAAGGCAGAGGATGGGTGGTGAGAGAGTGAGCGTGCCATCTTTAGGTTGGATGGTTAGGGAAGGCCTCTGACAACTGAACTGAGACCTGAGTGAAGGAAGGGTGCAAACTGTAAAATTATTTGGAAAAAGTATTGCCCCCATGAGAACCGAAAGGCTCTGAGGCCATATTACCCCTGATATATTTGAACCTAAAGCAGATTATGAAATAGGGAAAAGTTAAGTTAGAAAGAAGACCAGAAAACAGGTCTTTTTGTGTCCACTGATAACTTTGATCTTTAATAAAAAGCCAAGAGGGTCATAATGTTGAACCATATCTCTGTAAAGATATTTTTATAAGGTTCTAAAATAATAGTCTAACTTTCAGAATAGTAAATATAACTTAGGCCTATGTATAGAATATACTTCTGTCTTAAGTTAATATTACTATATTTCTTCTTTTTTATAGATTTATGTGGTCCAGGGCACATATGGTTATCATCATTATATGCAGGATCGGATAGATGATAATGGTTGGGGCTGTGCTTACCGATCGCTTCAGACTATCTGCTCTTGGTTCAAACATCAAGGATACACAGAGAGATCCATTCCAACACACAGGGAAATTCAGCAGGTACGGAGCATGCCCTATTAAATTATAACCTAATGTACGTTTCATTAACCCTTAATATTACCATTACTAATTTTTATTATCCCATGACATAGACACATTTTTGTTTTGAAGAAAACAAAATATTCTTGTTCTGGTAATGAGGGAAAATACCCTAAATGAAGTTTTTAATAGCTGTCTTATATGTGGATCTTCTTTATATTTTTAAATATATAAAGGCTCTAGTTGATGCCGGTGACAAACCAGCAACATTTGTCGGATCACGGCAATGGATTGGATCTATTGAGGTACAGCTGGTACTAAACCAATTGATTGGTATAACTTCAAAAATACTGTTTGTCAGGTAAGGACACTTTAAATAAAATTAGATAAATCATTTCAAAGTGACAGTTTATCATTTTTACTGAAATAATAGAAAAAATATCTTTTCTCTCATTGATTTTTACTTTTCACTCCTTTCTCTTCCTCATTTTCTCATTACTTTATAAATTTCATTTTTTAATTCTAATTTTTTGTTGTTGGTGGTGGTGGTTTTTAGAAGATTTTTTTTTTTTATAGTACCAGGGATTAAAACCAAAGATGCTTAACTACTATGCCACATCCCCACATCCCCAACCCTTTTTATTTTTTGTTTTGAGACAAGATCTCACTGAGTTTCTTAGGGCCTCACTAAGTTGCTGAGGCTGCTTTGAACCTGAAATCCTCCTGCCTTAGCTTCCTGAGCCACTGGGATTACAGGTGTGTGTCACCACTCAGACTTAGATAACTTTCGAGTTTAAAAATAAACTATGATATATACTTTAATTATCTAGGCCTAATTTTAGCTAATACAAGAAAAACTTAGAAATGCTTTAACTTTGAAGTTATATATAGAAAGGCTAGTTTTTTAAGGCTCAAATCTTCAAAAAGTCTTGAAAGGAGAAAATCAAATGTTGATCTGTGACTGATGCTTTTGTTTGCCTCTAGTTCTTTTTCTTCCTAAGATATCAATAAACCAGTAATGTGTCCAAATAATGTATTTATTTTATTTTACAATTCTATATAATTCTAATATTAAAATATGAGAAAGGAGAGCTTTGGGGGGGAATATTGGCCACATTATATTGTTATATTGTATGCATATATGGATATGTAACAACAAATCCCATCATTATGTACAACTTTAATGCCAATAAAAAAATAATTGGTCAACTTAGGATTTTTTTTTTTTTACTTTACAATAGCACAAACATAGTACTCTTTCAGGAGAAATCTTACTTTGAAATTTTGATCTTTTTCTGGTTAGTGATGTGCCGTTTAATACTCCAGTAATGCTGGGCAGCGGCAGCAAATCCTGCTCCCTGTCAGCCATTTGATCACAAAGAGAAACACAGGTGCTGCTTCCTGAACTATGATGTTTGCTATGTTAGGTCTCTTCAATGCATTTTAACTTACAGTGTTTTCAACTGAACAATGGGTTTATTAGGATGGAACCCTATTGTGAGTCAAGGAACATCTGTACCTCCCTTTACCAGTCCATCTTGCTTTCTCTTCTTCAGAGTAGAAATTTCAGTATATTGAAATAACCCCTAAAGCCTAATTCTGTTGCACTTGACATCATTTTGGAATTTTCATACCAACTTCACAGACATGCATTTTAGTCCTAGAATCTCCCGTGTCATATCGATAGGGTAGGTATTATTGTTCGCAATTTCAAGATGAGAAGATACAGACTCAGAAGTACCATACCTGGGCCTGTAGGCCTTGGGGATGTAGCTCAGAGGCACAGCACTTGCTTAGCAGGCTGACGGTCCTGGGTTTGATCCCCTGCACCACAGAAAGAGACAGAAAGAGAAAGAGGAAGAAAGGAAGCAAGCAAGCTGATTTTTCTGATAATTTAGTCTACACATAAGAGCCTCCAGGCATCAAGTTAACTAATTTGAATCCCATGTGAAAAATCTAGAATCTTCATTATGCATTTCAGAAGCAGAAAATTAGGTCTTTCTTCTTCTTTCCTAACAGTTAGTAGTCTTAGAGTTTATATTGTCTTAAATTGCTTTCTAGTTACCTTTGTAAATAAACAAAAAAAAGATGAAAAACTTTCAAAATCAGTGCCCTACCACTTAAATTTTACTTGTTTTTTAAAGTAACAACCAAAAAGAAAACAAAAGATAGAAAACATTGCTCCCCAAACTCATTATTTGACCTTAGTATCGAAAGTAGTTCATCTAATAGAAAATGGTTTCTTCCTAGCCAAGGTTCAGAGATGGCTTCACAAGGACGGGAACTGGCTAATCATTTCCAGAATGAAGGCACTCCAATAATGATAGGTAATGTATTTTGACATCTTGGGCTTTTTGGTAGAATGGTGAGTATGTAACACATTATTAACTTTAAAATATTGCATAAAATTAGTCCTTTTAAACATCTTAAAATTTCCACAGTTGTAGATAGGTTACAAAAAAGGTTATAATAATCAGAGGTGAAAGCTAACTACTTTTTAACTACTTTTAATTTATTTAATGTATTTAAATACCTAATGAACTAAGAGAAGTTTTAAAAAAATGACCAGGGGCAGTGGCACACACCTGGAATCCCACGAGCTCAGGACACAGGCAGAAGGATCACAAGTTCAAGGCCAGCTTTGGTTAACTTAGCAAGAACTTGTCTCAAAATAAAAAATGAGAAGGACTGGGATGTAGCTTAGTGGTAAAGCACCCTGTGTTCATTAGCTAAGGAAGAGGTGGTCACATGATCAGACATCATAAATCATGGCTTGTGTCACTAATTTGGCTTTATTTGTAGAATACAAATAGTTAGATTAGCTGACAAAAGATGCATGATTCTCCGACGCACAAGACTTGTCCTGTAACGACACAAGGCACACTAAGAGTAATATGAAAGAAACAGAGGTGGGCACATGTCAGTAGAATTCAGAAAGAACTTAACAAGTGGATGGGCTCTGTCACTGGAGATATCAAAGCAGGTACAGCAGAGGTGCCACAGCAGCAACTGTTACTCCGTTGGGAAGAGTGTGGGCCTTTCTTACCCAGTTTAGGTCATCCTAAGGATATAGTATGAATATGGATGTGGTTGCATGTTTCATGTATTAAAGATATAATCTGATCCTTTCAGACTATATTTGATCTCATAGTCTTTTACAATGTAGAACAGTCAGTTTTAATACTGTTTAGATCAATCCCTAGGCAAAATAACCTTTTTATTTTAAAACAATGGCATTTGAGTTTGGTTTATGCCTCTGATATATCATGTCTTCTCTAGGAGGAGGAGTCTTGGCCCACACAATACTAGGAGTTGCATGGAATGAGATGACAGGGCAGATAAAATTCCTGATTCTAGATCCACATTATACAGGTGCTGAAGATCTGCAAGTTATTCTGGAAAAGGTAAGTATCATTTAATACAAATTTAGCAACAAAACAACCTAGAAATAAAGGATAGTAAACTAGATGTAAACAGAAAGATGCAAGCCGTAAGGAAGTAAGGAGGCATTCTGTTGTGGGTAACTGTGCTTCTGTAAGGGAGGAAACAAAGTGAACTGGAAAAGATAAAATTTAGGTTAAATTTATAAAAACTTTCTCAGTCACTATACTTAATAAAGGAACACAAAGCTCATAAATATATTCCTTTAGAAATTTTATAACTTTTTAAAAACAAATATATTGAGGTTTACTGATGTCTTAAAATAGGAGGGTAGAACCTATGAACTTTTATAATTTTAGGATTAACCAAAAAATAGCCAAGCAAAATGCTGGACATTATGGAGGTTTAACTACTTTTAATTTATTTACATGTAACATGATCTTACTCTATAGAGATTTTGAAGTTGAAACAGACTTAAGAATAATATTTGTTGATGTTTACAATATCAGCTAAAGGAAGTATGAATCTAAATTGATTTATAAGAAACTAATTCTCACATATGAAAATTCAGTACTAAGTCTTCAGAAGACAAGTATTATAAGACGTAATTAACCTGAATTTTAAATGTTTATATTCTTTGCCAAATATATTGAAATGACAAAGAATGCATTTTATCTTTTAAATCTATGTTATTATTTATTCATTACTCTTCATTTTTATCACATTGTCCTTAGGTTAGTATCATTAGTGTCAAAGAAAGGTTTCTCTAAACTTTGAAGCTAGAGTTTAATTAGGTCACTTTTTGAAAAGAATGGGATGGCTTAACATTGAAATTCATTGGTAAGGTGCTCTCAGAAATTACAAAGAATGTAATTACATCTCCTTTCTAAAGACCTAAGAATAAAAATTCAGTCCCCCTGAAAGAAAACATAGGCTATTTCCAGAACTACAGGAGTTGGATGTGCTCAGAGTAGCTGCTGCAGGTGTGACCAGAGAGACAGGCAAGAACTGTAGGATTTAGTTTTATTTTCAAAGCAGGGAAAAGCCTTATTTTCATATGGGGAGTGTTGTAGATAATAATATTACTTCTTTCCAGATGGCTTCTGGGGTTTGCACTACATGGAATTATCTCGATAGGATTTTCTAAAGCAATTAGATGGAGGAAGTGAGGTTGCCCGATTACTTTCTCTGAGAATTGCAGTATACTCCTTTAGGAGCTTTCTTTCTATAGAACTTTATAATAGCAGGAGCCTCCTTCACCTGTTAGTGTCTATAAGAAACTGTGCAGCCAGGCGCAGCCATTAGTAGAACTTTTACTGTCACTTGATGCATGTGGTCTAGGAGGCCTTGGGCATATTCTGCTCTCCTGTTCCTCTTTACCCTCCTGTGGAGCTTTCCTGTTTACATTCCCAGGCCAGGCATCTCCAAGAGAAGCATGGTCTGCCATATACCTGCCTTTTGGCACCATTTCTACCCATTTCTTCTTTAAAAAACTTTGGATCTGGTTGTTACCAGGAGAAAATCTACATTGTGAAAGTAACAAAAAATGGTTAAAACAAAAATGGTGTAAGCCTAATATTTATCTATTAAGAAAACAGATTTTAGGACATTGAATTTAAGTTTTGGTGAAAAAAATGAGACAATAAATAAGTATAGAAACATGTCTAAAATGTGGCAATCCAAATTTAATGGTAGTTGCTTGGGGAGAGGGAAAATTATTATTTTTTTACTTTGATCGTTTGAATTTTTTTTTTTTTTGAAAGAGAAAGATAATCAATTTTATTTAGTTTTTCATGTAGCTTTTGTTGCTTGGACACTTCATTGAATACATGGTGCTGGGGTTTGAACCTGCATCCTAGAACATGCCAGGCAAGCACCATTACCACTGAGCCACTGCTCCAGCCCCTCTTGTTTGAATTTTTACAATGAGTATTTTTGTAATCAAAATGAAAAACACAAAAAAGAACATTTCCAGTAAACCCTCCCTCCTGCACAGTAAAAAATAGTTATAACGTGGTCTTCTGTTGATACCATGACTTTTAACTGTAGGTCCCTGCCAGAATACCCTGCAGCTTCAGACCTAGTTAAAGAATAAGACCACTGCTCGTATCTCCGTGGTATTTGAAGAGTCCGCAGCTAGCCTCTTGCCAAGCATTTCATTTGAAAATCTAACACTGATCAGTCATCCACTTTTTCTTCTTTCACAAAGAAGAAATTTGATAAACTATCATATGCATCATGTGATTTTGTTTGGAAGTAATTTTGTCTGCTGGAGAAAAGGATTAATACTCACATGAAGAATGGCAATGGAATTGGTTATAGCCTGAGGAAAATGAAAGAACACAGAATGCAGATCATGGGCCAAGCAAGTTTCTCATTACCATAGCCCATCCTATCTAGGATCCCCCTGAATGGTACATATTTAGTTTTTTTTTAATGAACTATGAAGGAAAACAGACTTGCCAAATAAGTTATTGCATGTTATCAACTGCCTGAGCTATAAAACTGTATGTCTTAGAACCAATAAAGTATGGTGTCTAGACTAACAGTTATACTATAAGGAAATTTCTCTCTTTTGATGATCTCTGTGATTAAATACTCTAGGATTGAAAGTTTAAAAACCTATCTTGAAAGGACCAAAATAAGTTACTTTTTTACATTTATAAAACCTTTGAATGATATAGGTATTGGAGTCTTATTCCAAGGTCCTGCTGACAGAGCTTTGTGCTAAAATTTCCATCAAGTGGTCTTTGAACTTTGTAAAAGGTTTTCCTTTCCCTTTTCCCAAATCCAGGGCTGGTGTGGATGGAAGGGCCCAGACTTTTGGAACAAGGATGCTTACTATAACTTATGTCTTCCTCAGCGACCAAATACTATTTAAATTATCTTGGACTCAAAGTAAAGTGGTATTATAAACCGGTTAATAAACTAAAGTTTAATTTCAAAGTCAATCCTGAATATAGTTTGATGTTGAACTATAACTTTTTACAAAGGTAGAAAGTATTGCATAGTTTATTTTTTAGACATTCCTTCAATAACATAAGACAGCATGCACAACCACAGTAACATAGGCATGTAAATACATGTATTCTTAAATGTTCTCTTCACTTGGAAGAAAGTTTTCCTCCTTCTCAGAAGTTTAGACACAGAATAAGCCAAAAGCCATCCGTTGTTACATCTTCATGGAATGAAGCCATTTTTCAAACTTCTTCATAACCAACATGACACCTGTTTTTTAAAAAAAAAAATGTTAACATTAGAAACTTCTTTTAAAAAAAATGTTTTCTCCCCAAATTTCACCATGCAGAATAAATGTTGGTCTCTAGAATCTAGTAGCAACTGTAACCAGTATTAAAATATTAACAAAAATGAAGGTAAGAATATCAGTATTTAAGTGAAACAATAAATTCTATGCTAGAAGAGAAATTCTTGAGCAACAAAGAAACAGCTCTTAAGTTACTTACCAACACCTCCTTTTCCCATTTGTATTTTCTGTACTTCCAAAACTTCGTTTCTGTCTGAACACTGGAACACAGTGATCTCTGTCAAACTGTTCCCTTGATTTTATTATCTGCATACATTTAATCGTTGTAAGAAACTTGGCACATTCTGGAAATCCACATGACCAAGCAAGATCTTCAGCTGTTTGCCCATTCTTATTACATAAACTGAAATTAGTCAAAATTTTAAATAAAATTTGATAATTGTTTAGTCTTTTTTTCTGCCTAACAAAGGAATTTAGGGCTTATACCAACGTTGGTCGCAAAAGATAAAAGGCACTGAGCTGGAGGTAGCAGGCACGTACACACACTGTGCACACACACAGAAGAGGTAAAGGATGCTGAGGGAAATTGTGGATTTGCGCTATTGTATCCTGAGTGGCTCACAGAGTCAGCCCACAATGGGCATTCCATTGTATTTGTATTCCAGTATTATATTTAATTGTTGAACGAATGCAAAAGTATTTGGTGTTTAATACAGTGAATAAGTACCCAAATGTAGTCAATCAATGAGAACTTATAGAAGGGTCTTCCTAAGGCAAAACTGAAGTACCGTACTGCCATAAAGAACAAAACTGTGATTGCTTAGGATCTATTTTTTACTCACTCAAATTGACAGTATTAGATATCACTAATACCTTAGGTAAACATTTGAACAAAACTAAATTACCAGTTAGTTAAGCATTATTTTCAAAAGCGCATGTACTTAAGCTTGAGGAGTCTGATTGATCCAAGAAAACAAAATTTGAAGCCACTGGTTTTATACTTACTCAATTTGGGCAGCACTGGCTACAAGCAGGCTAAGGCATTCGAGGCTTCCAACTTTTGCTGCCTTGTGGAGTGGAGTTTCTCCCAAAACATCCTTTAGGATAAAACAGCAGCACATTTTAGAGTCCCCAAAACTCTTTGTAGAAGCTGGTAGCTGAAGTCTAATATTAGCTATTTGAAGAAGCCAGTTAGAACTTCATTATTATATGGACTGAATTTCTAAATTTAAAATCTTCTGATAAAGCTCCCTTAGTACAAAGTGTTCGTTAAAATGTGTGCAGCCACATTCACATACTAAAATTTAAGTATATACAACCAAATACAGAAGTTAAAAAAAAAATCACAATTTAAAATTCACCATGCTTGGGCTAGGACTGTAGCTCAGTGGTAAGGTGCTTGCCTAGCATGTGTGAAAAAAGTATGAAAAAAATGTAACATAGCCCATCAACAATTGTTTCATATTGATTTCAGTGAAATTATACTTAAGATAAATCGTGATCAATTACTAAGATTAACCTCGTGTTTCATTCTACTTTAATGTAGTTACTAAAAAGCTTTCAATTATATACGTGTCTTGCGTGATATTTCTGCCGTAGATGTGCTATAGACGTCTAACAGCTGAACTTCCCGGCAGCCAGGAGACGTTTGTGTGGATTTGGGGTGGAGGGGAGGGCTGTACACAGCAACAATCAGTTACCTAGTTACCTGTTGGTTGAGGTCAGCGCCCGTTTGCAGCTGCCAGAGAAGAAAGTAAGCAAGGCCGCTACCCGCAGCTAAGTGGACGGACGACTGCTCACAAGGATCCGGGGGTGAGTTGACGGAAGCCCCCGACTCCAGCAAGTATTTCAGGCTATCCACCTGTGGGAAGAGAACAGATTCAACACCTCTCTCTCCTTTGTTAAATCCTGAGACCTCTCAGGATTTGAAAATCTTCCCCACTGCAAACACCTTCCAAATCTGACAAGGCTTGATTGGCAGCGCTCAGCAGTCAGCCACTGTCAACTTTAGCGCTCCGGAGAAGACAGACAATAACTTTAGTCTCACCTCCGGACTGCAATCAAGCAACATCATCTCCTGCCTTAAAGCAGCTGACCAGAGTGCCTGGGAGAGCAGGGCGGTGGGACACTCGCTGCGTACTGGCGGCTAAGACTGCACTGGCCTGCCCAGGTGCGGAGAATTTAAAGGCCGCCGAGGCTAGCGGGCGTGCTCCTCGCTGCCGCGCCCGGCAGCCCAATCCTTAGCTGCCGGAACTGTACCAGCCCAGCGGCCGCAGCATCCCGTACACAAATACTGACCCGTGCGACCCGGAACCCGCGGAGACGGGCAGAGCTGCGGAAGCGGCAGGAAGAACAGGTCGCCAGCCGATTGGCCGGTCGGGCCGCGCTGGGCCCGCCTACTTCTGGCGGGACTCTCGGGCTCCCCAGAGCGCCTCAGGACGCGTGCGCCGCGAAGGGACCGGGTAGGCAGTTAGCTAGCCAGGCTGGGGCCAAGTGGCTGCCGTGAGGCTTGCACAGATTGACACGTAGTCTGCGGGCGTGCCGACTGTTTAATCCCTCTGGAGAAGCGGCAGTCGCGGGGGAGGGTTTTGGCGTCTGCGTGCACGCACGTAACCAGGAAAAGAGGGAACTATAAGTAGCACTCCGCCCCCAGGGCCCTCGGAAGCCGTTTAGTGCGGTGCCGGCACTGCGCCGCCGCCCCCGGCCCCGAGCAAGGAGAGCTCCTTTGCTCCGCGTTCGGTCAGCGTCCGCCGGGGAAATTTAGGAAGGAAAAGCCAGAGTAGGGCTGTTGGAGGACCGCCGCCCCCCAACGTGCATCCTAGCGATAACTTACCGCAGGAACTGCCCTTTTCCAAAATTACGTGGTTAGGTGATTCGGGGAGACCGTGCCCGCGGAGGGACTGCCGTGAAGGAAGGCCCCCACTGTAAGGCGGCCCCTGATGGAGTGCTGAAAACCCGCTGGACTAGGGAAAATGCTCAGCGTCCAGGCCAATAAATACAAGGAGTTCGCTGTGATGAGCGGCAGCGGGGAAACCTGACTGCCCTCACCCAGCTGATAGGGACAGCTCTGACCTAGGCGTCTCTTCCTCCTGGGCCGGGCTGACTGTAACGCTGGCTTCGAAATGACTCTCTTGCAGTTCTATGCACTATTTAGCACAAGTCATTCTTCTTTGTAAAACAGTAGAAACCGAGCCCAGCGCTGTGGTGCATACGTGTAATCCCAGCGACTTGGGAGGCTGAGGCAGGAGGATCAGGAGTTCAAAGCCAGCCTCAGCAATTTAGCAAGCCCCTAAGCAACTTCAACCCTTTCTCAAAATAAAAAGGGATGGGGACATGGTCCAGAGGATAAGCACCCTTGGGTTCAATCTCAGGTACCAAAAAATGATGATAATAAAATTAGAAACTGACATCTGACATCATGTCTTTCTCTGCACTCGCAAATACTCTTTGCAGATTACTCTAGCTAAAAATTGAAGTTCCAGCCATGTTACACGTCACAGAGCTGGAGCCTTCCAGGAAACTGAGGTACCCGGATATCCTCCTCTCCCTCAAACCTGGATTCTTACCATCAAATCAGCGTTCAGACAGGTTGCTCAGAGTAATAGGCATACGTTGATCAAAGGGATAGGAAAAGGGAAAAGGAACACTCTTAAGGGAGACAGTGGGTCCTCTTCTGCACTCCAGTTTTACTGGGAATCCCAGATAGGTTTCCAGAGTCCTGCCCAGGTCCACCTCTTGATTTCAAAATGACAATAGTCCCCACTGTCATGCCAACTCTAGATCACTTTGGCCGGAACGCAGGGTTCTAATTGGATTCCTAACCAAAAATTCTTCGATTTTTATGGCTAGGAGGAATTGGCCTTTTCTCCCTCAGTTTCGGGATATGATCTGTGAAGGGATCACAAAAGTCTACCCCTTTCCCGGTAATGTACATTGTTTCAGGCCTGCATTTCTCCTTCAGATAACAGGTAGCTTTCTGAGAGCTGTGATATATATCCTGTCCACTTAAGCCAGGCAGGGCTGCAGGTCAATTTATTCTTGGAAAAGAAAGCATGTGGGGTGAGCACAGTGGGCCCATTCTATAAAATTATGCCCTTAACCTTGTGTTCCCACCATTCATACCTGTATGTCCCCTGTATTTTTTCCTCTGAAATCTTCAGTGATTCATGTCTATCTAGGAGGACTAAAAAATAGATATGTTTATGATTTTAGAAGAAATCCTCATTGTCCTGTAAAGATGAATCGTTATTTTAGTTGTGATTTTGGTTAAAGTGTATTGTTTGTTTTGTAATAAGAACCATAAGATAATTTGTGATCATAAATTTATATTAAACTTGTGCAGTAACCCAAAGGGTAGTTTTAAACATTTTTATTCATATGTATATTTGAACATAAATTTGTGCATGTATTCATGTTCAAACGAATTTAAAATACTTATATTCTATATTTTAATATTTAAATTATTCACCATACCTTTTAAATAGCACTGCAGAAATTTTGTCAGAGTCATGTGGCAAACACATGTCCATATTGCCAATTTCCTTTTTCTCCTGTTTGTCAAGTAGGTAAGCACCATTCCTAAAAGAATATGACATTAAGTTTCAGGTCTGTACATATGTTCATTTTTAGAAATTCCTGATAAAAAGATATCGTCTGAGAAGTTCTAAACATACGTATTGTGCAGTGAACATACGATGGAGGACACATATACGTATGTGATGACAGTGCCTCCATAATACAACCTATTTTTTAAAAACGAGATTCTGTAGTCAGCATGCATTAAATCTGGCAGTCATCTTTAAATTTCTTTTACATGTGTCAGTTTTTCAGGGAGGGAATTTTGTATTTGTTGCATTTTGTTTTCTTTTTGTCACTGAATACTTGTCCATTGCTCACGTTGTTTCAGAAAAGTTATTTTATGTCGTAGCTGGGTTTACTCTTAGTAATCTCCTAAAAACTTTAAAAACCAAACAGTTAGTGGAGCACAGAAATACGCAGAATAAGTACATTTGGAATACATTATCTGATGGGTGAGGAATGAATTTTTACTGAACATACAGCACATAGGATCAATTTTCTAAAGAGGAAGATGGTCTAAGACATATTCAATGGCCACTCTTAGAATCATTGCTGACCACATTTTTTATTTGGTAGATGATGTGTGTCTAGGAAAAGCATGCCATTTAGAGTAAGTGTTTTTTAAAAAAATAGTGGATGGACAACTATGTGACCAAATGATTGAGAGATGTGTCCTGATTCAAGAAGGGATGGGTATTTCTAAGTGTAAACTACCTTTCATTGTTGAGAGAACTATGTGTAGTTCAGTCTTGTGGCAGAGCGTGATACACATAGCAGTGATTTGAAATAAAGAGAAAGGCTTACAAATAAATCATTTTCTATTTGTCAAACAAATAGAAAAAAATCAGAATTGGTCATCTTTGGTAAATTGTTACGAAGTTTGGCTTTAAATCAGAAGAAAGTCTTCAAGAAAATTATTATTGCAATTCATAGAAAAACATCTTTTCATTTAATAATGGCTTTTAATGTAGCTTTATCCCTGGAATTTAATCTTCCACAGTGCTTAGCCTAGCACCTACTATTCAAGGAATTCCTTTTAAATAAACGAATATGTGTTAATAGGTGAAAGTTATAAAATATAAGTGGAACCAATAGATAACCTAATTTCATCTATTTCCTGTTTGCTTTTATTAATCAAAAGACCACTAAAAAAACTCATAAATACACAGCATTGAAAGGAGGAATAATTGGGAATACCCACTAATCCCCCACTTATCACTATGATGTAACATTTAATTAAATTGTATACAATTGGTAATAAAGCCATAGAAAATTTGGGTTCTAATTCAAGTGAAGGAATATAAAGTAAAACTAAAAATCTCAATAGGTGGCTTAATTTCACATGTAAAAAATACCAAATCTCTTGAGAAATTGGTAACAGCAAAACATGATCAAGTAATATTTATCAAACATTTCTGATTATGATGTTTCAATTATTTATTACCAACCAGGTAACATATCAATATATCAATATTGATGATATTCAATAAGCCTTAAATGTATTATTAATAATGTTATACAATAATTCTATAGCTCATACACTGAAGATAATATATCACTCAATAAAATTTTTCAAAGATGGATTACAGTCAGATCTGGAATCTCAATAATCTTTCAATCGTATTTTTAAATATACATAAATTTAAAATGACTTGAAAAATATTTGATTCTAATCTTCATTGATGATTGTTAGGAAAACCATGATCCAATATGATTGTTTAAAAACAAGGATTACCCACAAAGAAGTTTTTTCACGTCAATGCTCTACAAGCCTTCTTTACTCAAATTTCTTGGGAAAGGTGACAAATATTATAGTTATTCTAAGCAATTGCTGCACCAGGATATTATGGGGGGGGGGAATTCATCCTCTTTTGATGACAATTTATTTTTTATTGTTTGCTTATTTTATTTATTTATTTTTATTTTTGTGAGAAAGAGAAAGAAGCAATTTTTGTTTAGTTTTTCATGTGACCTCCATCCCTTGGACACTTCGTTGTGTACGTGGTGCTGGGGTTTGAACTCCTGTACTTGCGCATGCCAGGCAAGCGCCATAACTGCTGAGTCACCGCTCCAGCTCTATTTATTTTTTAATGCAGGATTTTATTTTTCATTGTAGTTTTACATATTAAAGGGATTTATTGTTACACTTTCATACATGCACACATCATAGACAGTTTCCTCAGTCTATAAACATTAAGCTCTGATCGTCTCAATGGTAACATTTAAGTGGTCAATTTTTCATTGCTTGATAAGAACATAGGAAGACTTGGAGGGTGTGTTATTGTTTTGTCATTTCTCCTGATCATATAGTCCTTTCAACAAGATGTACAATTTACAGATAATAAATTTATAGCATAGAATGGAGTAGTGAAAAGGATAGAAATTACTTAAAATTAAACCTTTAGATGGGGGAGCCAGGTTTCTCATTCTTGGAGAGGGAAGTTATAGACAATTCAGTTTAGAAGGCTAAAATGAGCCACAAGGTACTGGATTTTTTGGAGACATCAGTAGGAACTCATAGATACCTTAATATAGATTCAGAAGGATGGATGTAGAAATTTTAGATTTGTGTATATACATGAGTTAGGAGATTTAAGTTTCCTGGGCATTCACCCCTTGGTTTCTATACTGTTCTCCAATAAAGAAAACCAGATCTCCTTGGGGAAATTGCTGATTCCAAGATTGGGACAGGGAGAATACAAGATGAGTCTAGAGTATTTTGTAGCTCCAGAAAGTAAGAAAATGCTAAGAACAAAACAAAAAAAGATTAAAGGCATAAGACAAAGGGACACAGGAGCCAACCCGAAAGAGCTCCCAAAGGACAAAATAACTTGAGCAGGAAAGTACTGTTGGATAATTTCATAAAATAGATACCCAAGAGCCCATAGTGATATAAACAATTGAATAAGTGGAGAGAAGAGATACTGCTTCTTTAAATAATTCCAAATATTTCATGTAGATATTGTCCCCTCCAGAAGGTGAAGACTGTTCCACCCACACACTCCTTGAGTGTGGGCTATGCATAATAACTTGCTTCCAAAGAGTAGAGTATGGGAAGGGAAAAAAGTAAGTGGAAAAACCTGTCAAACACAACATTGGTGGAGGCTAGAGTGGTGGCTCGGCAGTTATGGCACTTGCCTGGCATGCACCAGTACACGATTCAAACCCCAGCACCCATGTACACAACTAAGTGTCAAAGCAACAAAAGCCATGTGAAAAACTCAATAAAAATTGATTCTCTCTATCACTGTCCTTCTCTCTTAAAAAAAATACATTGGCCTCTTCTTAATTGTTAACATCAATAAATCGTGTTGATAGTATGAACCCCCTTATATGTGATGAGAAGGCTACTCCCCCTCTGTGATAATCTTTCCCTCATGCATAACCCAAGCGTATCCATGAGGAAAACATCAGATGAACTCAGATTAGCAAATGCTCCACAGGATACTCCTCAAAACTGTCAAGATCATTACAAAACAGGAAGGTCTGAGAAACTATCACAAAACAGGATGGAAGTGAGTCATGATGACCAATTGCAATGTGGTAACCTAGATGGAATCCCAAAACGGAAGATCATGGTAATATACCAAGATGGTGGCTTAGTTGTGATGAACACCATAGTAATGAAATGTTAGCAATAGTGGAAACTGGATGAGCGAACTCTCTGTGTTCCATCTTTGCTTTTCTGTCAATCTCAAACTACTCTAAAACAAAGCTTACATTTTAAAAAAGTATCTGAGCCAGTACTAAACTAGTTTTAATCAAAAAATAGAAAAACTCACCAAGTTCTCACAACGAATAATAAAGTCTCATACCCATTTGTCTGATTAATCAAGACATTTCATTGCCCATGTAAGACAGAATGCCCTTTGTACTGATCAATGGAAGGTCTTAGGCTGCTCCCTGGAATGCTGTTATTTGGGCTCATGCCAGTTGAAGTTTGTGCCAGTCTAGAGTCACTTTGAATTTTTTCTACACCTATAAGGATGTATATAACTGGTGAAATATAAGAAATGAGAGGCTAGAGCAGTGGTTTAGCAGTTGGAGCACTTGCCTGGCATGTGCACGGACCCAGGTTCAAACCTCAGCACCACATACATAATTGTCAGAAAAACAAAGGTCAGATGAAAAAATATAAAACTGAGTCTCTCTCTCCATCTCTCTCTCTCAAAAAAAAATATGAGAATTTGTGGTTTCTAAACTAAACAATGCTTTCAAAAATTCATTGAGAAAAATGTTTCAAAGTAGGTGAAAATAAGTCCACTGTAAAAGATGGCAGGAAATAATTCTACATTCAGATTGTTTCATGGGGATTTTTAAAATTCATATTTAAATATGTAGCAATGAATCCCTTCAATATTTAAGATGTTCAACTAATAAAACAATAAGATAAAATTCATATTTCATTTTAAAGAAGCCTAATCTGGAATTCATATGCGCATACTTTGTGCAAGAAAGGTAACTCTAAACTTTTCATAGTTAATGACTACCTAAAAAATTGCTTCTGGCCCTACATGAAAGAATTAGAATATAACTATATGAGTTTTAAAAGTCAGTTTTAAAAGTCAGCCTCAGCAACTTAGTAAAGCCCTAAGCAGTTTAACTTAGCAAGATCTTGCCTCAAAAAAAAATTTTTTTTAAAGGGAGGAGGGTGCAGCTTAGTGGTTGGGTGCTTCTAGATTCAATCCCTGGTACTCTCTACCCCCCTCCAAATCAAATTATCTTTGCAAGTTCAATTGACAATATAAATTTCTGACAAATTTAATTATTTTTGAAAAATGAGCTGCCAAAACACTTGAGTGCCCTTTGTGTAAAAGGTATTAAGCACAGAAATTACCTAGATCAATAGTCATATTTAGACTGTCATGAAATGTACTCTTATCCAACAGAATTGGGAAATAGATCATACTTTTAAAAATTATCTTCAAATTATTTAAATTTTAAAGAGTATTTTTAAGTCATTATAGAACTCAACACATTATAGTCTGAGAGGCAGCATTGCATATTTGGCAGTGATGTGTTTTAGAGACACAGAATTAGATTCGAATCTTAGCTCCATCACTGCCTAGCAGTGAAAGCTTAGATAAGGAACTTTCCTTTTAAAGAAAGGATTTTAAAAGCTTGAAAGTTAAGATTAAATAAGGATACAGTACCTGACAGAAAGTCGGCAGTTAAGAAACGAGTGTTTTTGTAATGAGATATCCCCCCTCCCCCCCCCCATTGAGGATTGAACCCAGGAGTGCTCAACCATTGACCTACATCCCCAGCCCTTTATAAATTTTCCTTTGAGACACGATTGCACTAAGTTGCCCAGGTTGTCCTTCAAACTGTGAACCTCCTGCCTCAGCCTCCCAAGTCACTGAAACTGCAGGTTTGCCCTATCCTATAATGAGAAATAATTTTAAAAATATTTATGTGATATATTTAATATATATATATCCTATAATTCCTGCAATCCTACACATTTGTTTCATTTTTCTTGAGGATAATGGGAGGATTAGCATTTTTATAGCAAAAAATGGAAAAAGGTTTTATTTAACTTCTGATGTTGAAATAGAACATGGCAAGAAATGATTTGACAACCAAGTTTGATGAAAGACATTTTCTAAACTCCTTTATCTCATCAGGAAGCCACTCAGATCGATTTGTTCCATTCCTTTTGTGATGGATTCCAACTGTGATAACCAGGCCACAGGCTTGCTATGCTGGAGAACAATGTAAAAAATTTGAGAGAATCCATCCTTACTTAACATAAGTTACTAGAATACCAAAATAGGGGCATAGGTAGGTAGATAGGTAGAACAGGTGGATAGATAGATTCAATATGGCTAGTATTTGTACATGCAGACAATACAGCAATATGCTTTGGTCAATTTCATTCCTCAGTATCTCCCCTTTTTTTCTTCTCTTCCCTCCCCCTGTTCCCCTTCCTCTATCCTACTAGTCTTTTTTCATCAGAAAATATTCCCCACCACCACCATTTTTTTTTTGCCTTTTTTCTCTCTAGTTTCCATGTATGAAAGAAAACATACATCCCTTGACTTTCTGAGTATGGCTTATTTTGCTTATCACAATAGTTTCAATCCATCCATTTTCCTGCTAATGGCATAAATTTTTTTTTTTTAGAGAGACAGGGGGAGAAAGAGAGAAGCAACTTTTTTTTATTATTTAGTTTTTCACGTGACTTTCATTCTTCTGACACTTTGTTGTGTATGTGGTGCTGGGGTTTGAACTCACACTCGCACATGCAAGGCAAATGCTGTAACCGCTGAGCCACTGCTCCAGCCTGGCATAATTTTTTTTTTTCAGGGCTGAGGACCGAACTCAGGGCTTTGCGCGTGCTAGGCAAGTGCTCTGCCACTAAGCTAAATCCCCAACCCCTGGCATAATTTTTTTGAGACCGTCTTTCTAAGTCGTTTAGGGAACTCCTAAATTGCTGAGACTGATCTTGAACGAACTTGTGATCCTTCTATCTCAGCCTCCGGAGTCACTAGGATTACAGGTGTGTGCCACCATACCCAGTTTATTTCGCTCTTTATGGATGAATAAAACCCTGTGGTGTATATATACCACATTTTCATTATCCATTCTTCTGTTGATGGTCACCTAGGCTGGTTCCATAATTTGCCTGTTATGAACTGCAGTGCTATAAACATGAAACCCATACATTTTTGAATTGTAAAACACACCTGTCCTCAAGGCTTCAGATGTGGTTTTATATTTCCATAACTTAATATAATTGTTATGATGTAATTGTATTTATGGCCTCTTATTTTCTTAATTTTATATAGTAATAAACATAATGTAGGTTCATCCCACTCTGTCCTCAGCTTATTGTCCATAATGCTGATACCTGAGTTCTTGATCACCAGCCAATCATCTTAGTAAATTCAAAACAACTACATTTCTACTGACCCTTACATTTATAAGAGTCCCAAGCACTGCTGGAGAATGCAGTTTCTATGATCCAAGGGTCATGGTGGGATACACTTGTTTCCTATATCCAAAGGGGGTACCTGTAACCAGTGAAGATCCAGCTCATGCAAAGACAGCTTTCCAAGGTAGGGAAATGGTTGGGATCCAACTATCAAGTGGCAGCCCTCCTAGGAGTGTGGCCCCCAAAAGCACAGGCTTGGATAAGACTCAGCCTGTTCATTCTACCACTTTCTGGGCCTCTGACTGACCTGGATTATTTATTAATTACTTATTAAGTGTTTTTAGTTTTTTCCCATATAACATAGACAATAATGAGATTATTCTTGCATATTTTATCTTTATGTTTTTCATTATGAATGTGTACTTCTTGATCAATGTATTTTCTCACTGGCTACTGAAGATTTGTTTTATATCTTTGTGTATTTATTTTTTATCTTGCCACTTTCCTGAACTAATGAGGTGATGAGTTAAGCCAAGTCCTTTGGATTCTTGAAGTTACTGTCATCTACAGCAAAGACTTTTGTTTCCTCTCTTTTTACATGCATATCGTTTTGTTTCACATTAATTGCTTTGACTTGCACTTCTAAAATATTATAGCATAATACACCAGGAATCTCTGTTTCTATCCTGATTTCAAACAGAAGACCCACTTTTCCTCTCAGAACATAACTTCCCTCTGTCTTGATCTAAATTTAAATCTCTGTCTTTTCTGAGAAAGACATGACTTCCCTGGAATATAAGATTAAAGACAACTGGAGCTTGACAGTATATGATGCTGTTATCCGTTATGTATAAGTTGAATGAGGATATGGGGGGACACAAGTAAATTGTGGCTCTGCTTGTGATTGTTTTATAAAATATTAATCCAGTTTTCCTGCTTGTTGTGGTTCTCATGGTCATTAGAACTGCAGATCAATTTAAATTTGTTACATATTTTTGTCACTTTTATAATTGTGCTTCTTCTCAAATATTGCTACACTTTGAGCATGATGAGCAATTATTATATATAAAAGAATTTTGTTTATGTATTTTACTACCTGACCTCTGGAGGTAAATAACCCAGCCTGTATTCAAAACTATAAGAGCATCAACTCGTCTACACAAACAAGCTTCTGTAAATCCAGAAAATAGACACACAATCACTAAATAATATCATATCCATTTACCTTTGGTGTTGAGTGAAATTCCCTCAGGAACAGGTCTGATAGCTAACTAGCCAAGAAAGTTTACCACACATTGGGAACAGGAGGGATGAGGTATATGAGTCCTATTCAGTTGGCATTCAGATTTTGAATGTATCAGTATTTCGTAGCCTGTCTTTTTTGCATACAAAAATGCAAGGTAAATCAGAGAAAAACAGAATAAAAATCTACTAGGCTTTCTTATCAGGTGCTTACCACAACTGATCTGGTCGTAAAAGACATCCTGTCAAGCCAGGCACAGTGGTGCAAGCCCAAAATCCCAGTGACTTGTGAGTCTGAGGCAGGAGAGCTGCATGTTTCAGTGGTAGAGTGCCCCAGGATCAATCCTAGCACCACCGGGTTAGAGGCAGGGCAGGGCTACAGGAGACAGCCTGTCTTTCTTCATACTTTGTTTTTCCTCCTCTTTTAAGGGAATGATATAAATTTGCCACATGCAAGAAGAAAGGCATAGGAACAAGCACTTCTGTGTTAAATAAATGAAGCATAGCTGGAAAGGAAAAAAGAAAAGAAAGCCTGATCCAAATTTGTCTTTCAGATTTTGGTAGCAATTTTTTTTCTAATTTTCCATCATATATGTATAGATTTTGCTTCCCAAAAATATATAAATACTACTAGCCTGTTTTATGGACACTGACAGAAGGCACAGGATGCTTCGGACAGAGACAGATGATTTCATTACTCATGGCAAAAGCTGTAGCCAGTGTCAGCATGATGTTTGAGCCAGTTCCCCACACCCCCATTTCCCACAGAGGATGCCTGCACACCCAGCAGAATGATTGTTAAGAGAGGAGAACTGAGCTTGAGGGGTTCACTGCTTTTTTTTAAAAAAAATCAAGCCTGTTTTTTCTGGGGATAGTACCTTACCTTCAAAGTCACTTATGCAAACACAGTCCCAAGAATGGTCCATTAACGAGCACATGGTGCCTGGACATCCAGGGTGTTAGTCAGCTTTCTCTTTCTGTGACAAAATACCTGAGAGAAATCAACTTAAAGGATAAAGTGTTATTTTCACTCACAGTTTCAGAGGATTTAACCCATGATCACTTGGCCCCAGTACTATGGACCTATGACAATGTGAAAGATACATCATTGCAGGGAGCAAGTGGCAGAACAGAGCTGTTCACCTCATGGTGGCCAGAAAGAAAAGAGAAAGACTTCGATTTTAAAACAAAGCATCTCCTTCTAAAACCCATTAAGCTATGAATCCACAAATGGATTAATCCATTCAAGAGGTCAGCGCTCTCATGAAATAATCACCTCCCAAAAGACCTCTGAACACTGTTGCAGTGGGACCAAGCCTTCAACACACGAACTTTTGTGGGACATTACAGATCCAAACCATAATACATTAAGAATGTGCAAGGATGCTTGAGACAGATTGCCTCTTTCAATAGGGGTGACTTTTGAGAGGTCTGTCTGCAAGAAGGAAGGAGCAAAGTGTCCTAGGGTAAGGGGACTCATTTGACTAGGGACAAAGCTGAGTAGGGAGAAAGCTACAGAAAGGAAACAGCTATAAGCTGTTTTCAGTTAACATTCACAGCAGATGGGGATAGGGTCAAAAACTCATAAAGAAGATCTGAGAAGGACACCGTCATTATCTGCTACACCAGCTCTTCCTCTCAAAATCACAGATTTCTTTTAGATTCCATGTTATCAATTAATGTCTACAATATGAATTATAGAAATTTCTAAATTACAGAATTTTCTAAATTTACATACCATGCAAAAAACTGTAAAGCTTCAAATGATTTTATAACTAATCCCAAGATTTGGCAGAAATAAGCACATACTCTTGCTTTTTTCAGTATTAGTTCTCATTTTCTTATATTAAAAAGTACTAAATTTCAGCTTATTCTCTTTCAAGAGTCCTTCCATGTTAAAAATTCCCATGTTTTGAAGAAATACAAAAGGCCAATGAATATAAGAAAAATGATCACCATCTCTAGCAATCAGGGAAATGCAAATCAAAACTTCATTAGGATTTCATCTTACCCCATTCAGAATGGCAAAGATCAAGAATACAAACAACAACAAATGCTGGAGAAGGTGTGGGGAAAAAGGAACCCTTATACATTGTTGGTGGGACGGCAAACTAGTACAGCCATTTTAGAAAGCAGTATGGAGATTTCTCAAAAAGTTAAGGATAGAAACATTGTATGACCCAGCTATCGCACTCCTGGGTATTTTCCCAGAAGGTATAAATTCAGCATACTACAGCAACACGGCTACATCAATGTTTACAGCAGCATAATTCACAAAAGCTAAATTATGGAATAAAGCCAGATGCCCATCATTGGATGAATAGATCAAGAAACACACACACACACACACACACACACACAAATTCTACTCAGCTATTAAAAAAATGAAATTATGCCTTTGTTGGTAAATGGATGGAAATGGAGTGATTAGTCAAACCCAGAAACTCAAGGGCTAAATGTTTTCTCTCATATGTGGAAGCTAGAGTTCAATTAGGAAAGAGCAAGAAAACAATGTGTTTAGACAACAGACTCATCAAACATGGATTACCAGTCAAACCGGGGGCAATCTCACTGTCTCAGGGTGGGGGGATATGGAAGAGAGGGGTGTAGGGTGGGGTAGGTAAAAAGGGGGGTATATGATGTATGCATGTGAGGAGGTGTAATAACAAGCCCTTTCATTATGTAAAAAAAAAAAATGGTTTGCTTTGTCTGGAGAGAGAGAGTAATACAGAAAAACACGGGTACGAGGCATCCCAGCTGTCCCAAAAACTAGCCCTGTGACATTGGGTAATTTACTTAACTTCCTCACCATGCCATGGTTTCTTCTTTAACTGTGCCTCATAATGGTTCCTATTTCATAAAATTTTGTAGGAATGAGTGCCTATAAAGCACTTAGAATAAATATCAATATCTGACATTTAATAAGAGCTCAAAAAATCTTTTTTATTTTTCCAGACCCTCTTCAATACTTCTTTTAAGCTACAGCAAAAATAAAACCAAGCAAAAAACATGTCCGGTCTTATAAACCCAGAGGGCAGTATGAGTTCAAACAAGGTAAGGTATTGTTTTCTGATTTGTTTCATTTCTAATGCTTTTACTGAATATGACAAGGTTTTTTTTAATGTCTTCACTGAAAATAAAACTTCTATATCTAGTTTCTGAGTAATAACTAAGAATGTACGCTATCTGAAACATCCTATTTGGATATTATTTAATATTGCTTCTAATGTTATCTAATGTCTTATTTAATATTGCTTCACCATTATATTTGCTAATGTAACACAGATTTAGGGGATCACATAACCAAATGATTTCATACAGAAAGAAAGCCACATTTTAACATTCTTTAGTTCAAACTACTTAAAATACTCCAAACTACAGAGAATGACATCAACTCTTTTAAAGATTTATGCTTCCAACATCACAAAAATAGTTCAGTGAAAAAAAGTTTTTTGCAAATATACTGAATTTCCTGAATTTCATTCTTGTTTAGTAAAGCAAATTATTGTCCAGAAATAGTAACCTGTGATTACATAAATGCAGCCTTCCAATCACACTAAAGGTCTCTTGAGTTCTTCTCTTGTCCATCAATCAAGAAAC